>PVJX010000262.1:0-308294 GCA_004027295.1 Dolichotis patagonum | reverse complement strand
GGGTAAAATTAAACACAACAAAACAGAACAAAGCAGATCACAAGAAAGCAATGTAAGAGACATAAATTTCAAAACTAGACAATTGGAGATATTCACTCTCTATCATATTGACTCTTGTTTTCTTCCAAATAGTTGTCCATATTGTCACATACAGGGAATTCACATGAAACAACATAGTATGGAATTGATCTGAGCAGGACAAGGAGGGCATTTCAGGTCTTCAAGACCAGACATTAGGGAAGCCAAGAATGGCTGTCATAGTATCTCTCATTCTCCTCAAAACAGCTGTCCATACATTCATATGTGTTGAACTTAAACAAGACAAAGCAAGCTAAAATCACTGAACAAAAAGTGATAGTTTTGCTGGATTTCACATCATGACATTATGGAATCAGCACTGGGTACTGTAGTGTCTCTTTTTCTTCAAAGTAGTTGTTCATTTCAACATGTGTTATATAGTTGGTTCTTATAAACTGTTTATAACCTCTACACATGCATGAGTCTCTAAATGTATATCTATCCTTTCTGTATTAGAGGTAAAAACAAAACCAAGCAAGATAAAACAATTCCTAGAAAAGCATGAGGAAAAAAAGTCACATAAAACACACAAGGTGATCTACAATGGTTACCATGATGTCTCAGCAGTATATAACAACATTAATAAAAATGAAGCATTGGAGACATTATAAGACTTCAAAAGCAAGTAATAATCAAACAAGAGTGGGTATCTTAGTGAATCTTGTCATCTTCACTGTAGTTGCCTATACTCTTAGACTTGATGTTATCAATCATAACAGATTTAAATAAAATCAGTCAATACAAAGTAGCAATCTAACAAACCTATTCAAATAAGATCAGTCATAATAAGATAGTATAAGTTATAAAGGGCTTCAAATTAAGTTGATAGGAAAATTAGGGATGATTACTATAATATGTCCTCTTATTTTGGGGATAGCTGACCATGTCCTCAAGTCTAGTGTAAGTAGACAAACTGGATCAGCACGTAATCCATCCAAGCAGAGTGGTGAGAATAATGTAAATTCTAAATCTTGTTACCCCAATTAACACTATCCTCTGCCTTCCTTTTCCAGACAATTCCTCCCCTTTCACTCCCATGGGGTGCACTGCTTGTTTTGGGTCCCACTGCCTCCCTATATAGAGCATCTCAATGAACCCTATCTCCTGATCTACTCTGCCTGTGTTTCTCTCTGTTACTATTTCAAGGCCATCTATACTAGAGATTACAGCCAATCTTCTCTGCCTTATTTCTGCTATTCTGTTTTTCTGCCATTGGTTGTCTATATTCCTGTTCCACTCCACTACCTGCCCTGTTCACTGAGGCCTCTCTGCCACTGTTCCTGAAATGCTCGTATACTTGTTCTCTCTCCCTAAAATGTCCTTCAGTATTTTTTGTAGGGTTGGACTGGTGGTCACAAATTCTCCAAGTTCCTCTTTGTCATGGAAGCATCTTGTTTCTCCATTAATTTCTAGAGAGAGTTTTGCAGGATACATCAATCTGGGCTGGAGATTGTTCTCCTTCAGCGCTTGAATTACTTTACTCCAAGCTCTTCTTGACCTGATGGTTTGTGTTGAGAGATCTGCCGTTATTTTGATGGGTTTTTCTTTATAGGTGATCTGTTTCTTTTCTCTCATGTCTTTTAATATTCTGTTCTAATATTGAATTTCTGGGATCTTTATTATTATGTGTCTGGGTGTAGCTCTGTTTTGGTTGTAGGTGGCTGGAGTTCTGTATGCTTCATACCTCTGCATATCATTTCTTTTTTCTATGCTTGGGAAATTTTCCTTAATAATTTATGTGAATAGCCATTGTAATTCCTCTGTTTTGATTCCTGCTTCTTCATTCACATGCTTTATTCTTAAGTTATAGATCCTCTTGTCATCTTCCAGTCTTTGTATCTTTACTGCCTACTCCCTTGTTATTTTTAAGAGATCTTCCCTTTCATGATCATACATTGCAAGCCTGTGTTCAATTTTTGATAATCTATCTTTGGTTTCTTTCAAGCAGTTTTGCCAGCTTTTTATGGAGTCTTTGGTTTCCTGATAATCTCTTTGAATCTGCTTCATGAATTCTAGGTTTTTTCTGTATTCTTCATTAAATTTTTCTCTCCTTTTGTGTTCCTCCATTCTTCTGTCTGTGTCTTCTTGAGAGGTGCCCAGCCTTTCTTTTATTAATCTACTTATCTCGTTTAATTTGAATTAATATTTCAGTTTTGGTCCCTCTTATGATGTCCTGAAGATATCTCTTTATGTCCGTTAACGCTGTGTTTGATGTTGCATTTTTGCTGCCCTCAATCTCTTTTGTACTTACCTCTCCTGGATCAATGTTCTCAGGTTTGGGGGCTGGGAGTTTTTTCTTATTTCTCCTCTTGTCATGTTTTTGGTTCCTTCCATACAAGTGTACAGCGTAATTCCCAGATCCTTTGCTTGTTGGTTAAGGCTCCTCTAGAGGGCGCAGGCTAGGAACTTTTGCCCTCTTCAGTAAATTATCAGAGATTAAAGTTCACACACAGGCAGTGTGCACTGGCTCCTCCCCCACAGGCCAGTCAACCTTTGCAGGCCTTCACTGAGTCAGTGTGTGTGGAATTAGGGAATTAATTTGTAGCAACTCACTGGGTCCCAGCCCGGCATGCGGCCTAGTCCAAGCAGATTCCACCAATCCACTTGGCGACGGGAGCAACCAACTGAAGCCACTTCCCTGTGGAGTTAGGGCTCTCCTGCCCAAATCCATCATGTCGTGCAGTCAGTTTCCCCTTTCCTGTGGGAGGGTCTTATTCCCATCACTCACCGCGTGATGATGCCGGTCCCCAAGAACTGCTGGGCTCCTCAACCTCTGACTTCAGCGTGGCTGCGGTGCGAATTCACGGTGTCTCTGGGTGGGTCATGTGCAGGGCCAGTCCGGGAGATCCACAGGCAGGGCTGTTCAGCTCCGCATTCTGGCGGCTCGAGCCAGTGGCTTCAGTGTGGATCACTTTGTCAGGTCTATGGCAGTGATTCAGGCGGCTCGAGGCAGGCATTGTGCTCGCTGATCTTAACTTCTCTTATGGTAGCCCCAGGACCTCATATTTGAGCAGTTTTTGCACTTTAGTTTCCTCGTGGGTTGTGAGAGTCCACCTCTCTCTGTTTGGGTCTCTCCAGGGTGTTCTATTCTGGCATTTGAGCTGCCTCTCTCAGAGAGGGTCCCTCTCCTGCTACCTACTGGTCCACCATCTTGGGACTCTCAGCCCCATTTCTTTGATCAATTGGAAATTAATGGTTTCTATTATCTTTCTATGCTACTTTTTTATCTACATCTGCTCAAGACTTTCTGAGCAAGTCCCTCATATGGCCATCATCTCATTTTTGAAATGTGAGGTTGTTTCTGCTTTGATATCCTCTATAAACTCATGATTTTTTAAAATGTTTTCTACTGTCATTCCAGCAAATTCAGGTGAGTAACTTCTGTTTTCATCTATCTCATTGTCCCAAGAATTTTTCCTTGTTGGGCTGGAAATCTCGGAGAGCATTTTGCTTCCATGTATAATCATTTCCTATTTTTTATTTTAATTTGTTTTCTGTTTTTTTCCCTATGTTATATAGCTTTATCACTGGTATCAAAGATTCGCTAGGAAATATCTATATCTCTGAGAAGTCTTCTAGATGTAGCCAGCTGTTGGTCTTCGTGTCAAAAGCCTATCTTCCCACTTCATTAAGAGCAAGGTGTTGCTATCTATTTGGCTCATCTTCTTGTCTGCTGGGGGGTATCACTTGTTAGAATATATTTCTTTCACTCTTCCTTGCTCTCTTGCTCACAAGTTGTTTCTCTTCTACCATGCCTCTCTGCTTCCTCTGTTTGCCTTGCAGCCACCAGACCCTGTCATTCAAGAAATTCAAATTAAAACAACACTGAGATTCTATCTCTTCCCAGAAAAAATGGATATTATCAATGTGTCAAACAAAAATGAATGCGGTGGGGCTGTGGGGAAAAAGGAACATTTTTTCACTGATGATGGGAGTGTAGAGTGGTGCAGCCACTGTGGAAATTATTGTGGAGACTCCTCATAAAACTAGGACTAGAAGTTCCATTCAACCCAGGAATTCCCTTTCTCAGTATCTGTCCAAAATAATTAATAATATCATCAGCAATATGTGCATACCCATGTTTATAGCAGCAGTTTGTAGTAACTAAATCTTGAAAACAGCCCAAATGTGTCAATCTATCAAAGAATAAATAAAAATGTGATGTTTATAAAATGGTGTTCTACTCTGCCATAAAGAAGTGTAAGACTGAGATATTTCTATCTACAGGGATACACCTTGAGACAATGTCCTTCAATGAAATAAATGAGAGTGTAATATATATATCACTGTAATATATATATTATCATTATACTGTAATATATATACATATATCTATATCTATATCTATATCTATATCTATATCTATATCTATCTATATCTATTACACTGCTTCTCAGATGTGGGAGACCAAAACTGTAAATAAGGGCTAAAATGTATAATAGATAATGTGAAATATGAAGAAAATATTCAAATGGAGAGGAGAACTAGGAAGGTAGATAGGAAGGAAGAGAAAAGAAAATAAATGGGAAAAGAAGAAAAAATGGAAACAAGTTTTATAACTAAGAAGGGGAACAGGGGTTGAAAGAAGGGAATGTTAATAGGAAGGAAAAATAATTGAATTATATCATGTATAGGTACAAATTCCCTATGATGAAGTGTATCAACAAACATAATTAATAAAAAATAAACTAAAAACCTAAAAAATAAAAATAAATAAATACAAACAAACTTTTCCTTAGAGTTGTGGTTGTCAAGTGTTGAATCTCTGCAACAGGAAAGTAACTAAAATAAGAGGCTGTCCCTCTCTAGTTAACACACAGGCAAAAATGTTTCTCAGAAGGAAGAGAGATGATTCCCCAGCAAACAAGTATCTTTTCAAGTCTTCAGTTAATTGTATATAATCCTACAAAGCCCAAGTAAACTGAAGACATGCAAACCCAAGCAAATTCAATAAGACAAAGCAAGTCAGTGCTTATCCCCAGGGTCTATGTTGGAAGAGCCAATAGGAAGAAGGAAGACTTATTTAGAAATTGTATCAGTTAGAAAAACATCACATTTAGAAAAATACTGTCATACAGTAAATATACTTTTTAAACAAATTTAATTTTAACAAATTAATGAAAATATAAACAATAAATTAACTAAAATATGAGTAAACTAATCCACAGTGCAACTTTTATACCAGTGGAAAGAGAAGAAAATGGAAGGAAAAAATGTTTTAGTAAATATAAAATAGACCAATGATAATCAGGAAGAATAGGTGAGGAAAAAGGAAATGCACACAAAATGTCTGGATATTAGTTCATGTGTGTTACTATCAAATAAATGTAAATAAATTGCATATATCTCCTCAAATTATTATTAATTGTAAAAAGAAATAATTTTGACTTTCAGAGAGCTACCAAACAAAATCACAATATTTGTAAGTCACAGATAGAAATTTAATACTAAACAATAGCAAAAAAGAGGCAAGTTTAATATTTTAGCAAATTACATATTTGATCAAACCACTAAAAGTTCAAAGAGGATATATGAATGAGAATCAATATATTTCAACATTATATACTCAAAAAGAAAAGAAAATATAAAGAGGAAAGAAAAATGTATGGTTATATATAAATACTGTGCTGTAATCTCAGTCTCAACTTCTTCATAAACTGCTCAATTATATATGTAAAACTAAAGCAATTGTACGAAGATTTAAAGTATGTAATTAACAGATTTCACTTGAGCATAAAAAACTGCACCATGAAATACACAAAATGCATTATTTTCACAAACATCTGGAACATTCATGCTAACTAATAAAGAAAATGTCTATCGATTCCTCAGATCATCTATTGCATAAACAGTTCTTGTTTAGCACCAGAAACAAGTTTCATGGAAAACAATTTTTCTATTGATGGTGGGTAATGGAGGAATAATTTCAGAACCATTTGTGCACATTATATTTATTGCACACTTTATTTCTATTATTATATTGTAATAAACAATGAAATAATTATAAACAATTATACAACAACAACACATTGTTGTTAGAGTAACACCAAAATATGTTGTCTTTTACTAGTTTTCTCTGTAATCTCACTTTGCTTGCTGTCACTGCAGACAATCCTCTTCACAAAGATAGGATGTTGGAAATGAAAGCAGGATTTTCAGAGCTTCTATAGCAATCTTGGTATATTTCCAACTTGACTTTAATCTGTAACATATGGAGATATTGTGCCAAACATATTTTATGACCACTTTTGTTTGTGGTCTCAAGCAGTTAAGGTAGCACTAAAATGTCAGTTCACCTGTTTAATTGACTAATGTGTCATAAATCCATTCCTGTCCAGTCCAGAGCCCTTTAGTGGTTGGAGGTAATGCTCACATTATCTTTAATTTCTTTAAATTTTTTTTCATTTTTAAAGAGAATAAAACAAAACAAGACAGAACAAAGTAAATCAGAATAGAACAATGCAAGCAACACAAGATTTAAAAACAAGACAACAGGAAATCAGCAGTGGCTACCATAATGTCTTATGTTTTCTTCGAAGCAGTTGTCCATATCTTCGCACACAATATCAAACATAACAAAATAGTATAAAACCAATTAAAAGAATGCACTATCTTTAAAATGCAAATGAGTAATCATGAACCACCTGGGAAAAAGAAAGTACTGGCTCAGTCTCTTTCAAAATCTTTGTTAATGTTGAAAACATGTCAGAAAAATGCATTGTCTCCATAATTCCAGTTTAGCTTTAAATGCAACCAATTTATCTACTGACATGAACACAACTATTATTCTTCAGGAGATGACATATTGGGTTCATTGAACAGACTGAGTGTGCTACATAAATAAGCAAGTTTTGTGACCCATTGTTTGTGACTGACATGCTGCCAATAATGACTATTATTTGAAGAGAAATCTCTAGAATGGTTTGTTTAACTCGAAAAACTCTGGTCAGTGATCTACCTTCAGCAAGCTATCTCACTTCCGAGTACTAGGGAAGACACATATGTTCTCACTCTATGGCCTCACAGGGCTGCCAGAATGTATGTGAGTCATGGGTATGTATTTAATTGTGGTGGGTATGTATTAATTATATTTTATTTCTGGAAAACATTGTGTTTCAGGTGACATTTTTTCAGTGAGGCAGCATGTTTCCATTCATGAAAATATGTGCAGACTCATATTCAGACATAGCCTCTTTGACTCATGTAGTGAGTCCGTGACACCGTTCAACATGCAGATGTTCCATTCACACATACACTGATGAAAAATGACAGATTTGAATTCTTGATATGAATGATTATTCAAAGTTCCTGATATGTAATAATTCAAAGCCTTGAGTGGCTGTGCAGCTGTGGTTTTGGTTGGTCACAAAAAGGCACATAATATAATCCCATACACATCTTTCTGGAAGTAAATTCCACAAAAACAAACACTGTTGTCTTCTTGTAAATATCAGACTTACTAACCTGTTCACACAAAATCCCAGGAACTCATGAATCCTAACAATTATACCTCAATATCATAGGTTATCCGATCAAGTTATCTAGTCATGGAGCTGTGCCACTTTTTGTACTATATCCTCTCCTAAAA
The DNA here is from genome assembly GCA_004027295.1 of Dolichotis patagonum. Classification (NCBI taxonomy): domain Eukaryota; kingdom Metazoa; phylum Chordata; class Mammalia; order Rodentia; family Caviidae; genus Dolichotis; species Dolichotis patagonum. The sequence goes on along the minus strand of PVJX010000262.1, from coordinate 300,628 downwards.
GTTTGTAACAAACGTCCTTAGCAGTAGGCAGAATCAGCTTATCACCAGTAGTAAAGGGCTTCTTAGCTTTATCAATGTGATATCACTAAGAATGATGCATTTAATGCAGACACATTTGATGATATACTGGCCTTCAACTGATTTCATTCATTGTGTTCATTTTTTTTTCCTTTGAAAAACTCCTTTACATGCATCATGGTTAGTCTCCATGTGGTGAAACAGTTTCAAAGATATTATTTCATTAGCCATCCAATCACCATATGTTGTACAAAATAGCCTGAGGTATGTGAATCACTTCTTACAATGAATCTGCAATTCTTGTAGCGCCCTTGTTCGTGTTTACAATTTGGCCTTCAGTCTTATTGTGAGGGCACACACCTGTAAACACACAGCACTCAGGAAGCTGAGGCAGGAGGATTGCCATGAGTTCGAGGCCAGCTTGGACTACAAAATAAATTCAAGGCTAGCCTGACCCACATAGTGAAACCTTGCCTCAAAAAAGACCAAAATAATAAAATAAATAAAATAAAATAAAATAAAATAAAATAAAGCAAAAAAAATAAAATTTAGCTTTCCTTTTTTGTTGCCAGTCTTACTGTTTTGCTTTCTTATAATTGGGTCTTACTCCCTTTTCAGAGAAGATCTCCTGTGACACTTTTTTCCCAGTAATTTTTAATAAGTTTAGCTTGTCTCACTGTGAGTGAGACAAGTGTGCAGCGGGGAAAAGACATGCAGATAGATGTGGTAAGTGCAACAAAGGGCGGACCACATTCAGATGTCGTATAATGACTTAATCCCATCATAAGATACAATTCACTTACCATGATGAAACCAGCCTCTGGTGCCTCTTATTTTTCACTTGCCACTCACTTGTAGGGTTCTGATATGAGTCTACGAGCAACTGATTCACTGTGGTCTCTGTGTAATCAGATTTCTTTTTTTTTTTTAGTCGGTACCAGGGATCGAACTCACCACCACGCTCTTGCAAGGCAGGCACTTATACCGCTGAGCTAAATCCCCAGCCCCTAAGTTTTAACTTTTTGGGGGGGGGGGGTCTCTGTGTAATCAAACCTTGCTGATAATGTTGGCCTGCATGGGCAGCTGCTCCCCAACACAGCATCACCCACTCAGCTCCTCCTCTAGTAATGAGGGATTTGATTCCCATAAAGAGCTGAAACCTATTTCCCTTGCATGCACAATTCCCAGTAGAGTTTGTGCTCCTAGGTGAATCCAATGTCACTGCTGCTCTGCCAGGAGGGGAGTTCAGGTGGTGCTGCATAGGGATTGGCTGCAAATACAGATGGAACTTAGCCTGCTCACCCACCTCTCCCCTTGTGCTATGGAGTCCCTTTCCCAACAGGTCACAGTCCAGTTCCATTTATAACCTCTGTATTATCTCCAGGCCACATAGTCTCATCATAATAGAATTTCAACTTAAGTGGGGGAAAAAAGTGTCAATGTTTTTATTTTGAAATATTTTGAAACTTTCTTAATATTATATAGGTTATTAAAGAAATCATGCCAGATGTGGTGACACATGCTTGTAATTCCAGTATTTGGCAGGATTAGGCAACAGGATAGCAATCTAGGGTCATCTTAGCCTATATGGTGGGTTGAAAGCCAGCCCAGAATCCATATCAAGTCTCTGTCTTAAAAATAAAATGGAAAAGTATAATTATGAAACTGATGAACTATTTATAACTTGAGTGACAAAATATTTATAATAAAGACACCTTAAAAGTAATGCACATTTGTTTACATTTAACATAAAAAGAAAATTTTGGAAATAAATTATTTAACTAATTGATCAATTCTGAAACAGAAATTCAAATCAAAATGAAGAAAACAAGCCCTACATGATAAAGAGTCAAAAGAGCTCAGTGAGGACTCTATAAAATGAAACCTAAATGAAAATGCTGAATGAAATTTCAGGTCATTGATTTCAAGTAAATAAAAAAGCACATTTGAAGGAAATATCACTACACCCCAAATAGGTTATAGGACATTTGCTGTTTAGCAGTCTGGTGATGATTTGAATATGCATGTAGATTTATTAAGTTTTACTCATGCTGAAACAGGGCATCACACCTTACCTCACAGTGCAAAGTATCTGAGAAAAGGCAGAGGTGAGCTGCTTCTCCAAAGTATGTCCTCAACCCATGCATGTTGCAGCCAATAACATTCTGCAAAAGAAAACTGTGTTTTATTACTCCTACATTTCTTATTACTTTTTACACTAGAGATACAATGCGATATTTATAAATATGATTCTTATTTATTTCACTAATAAGGATAGTCTCAAGTTGTCTCCATTTACCTATGAAGGCCTCAAGATCATCCTTCTTCATAGCTGAGTAATACTCCATTGTATAAAAATACATCTTTTTCATCCACTCTGTGGTTAATGGGTATCTTGGTTGTTTCCAAGATTTAGCTATTACAAATTGTGCTGCTACAAACACGGGTGCACATATATCACTGTGATATGACCTTTTCAGTTTTTCTGGGAAAATACCCAGGAGGGGAATAGCTGATATGTTTTAACTTTGTAACTCGAACAACTATTTCCAATATGACAGTATGTAAGTTATCAAGTAATGATTTCTTAGTGTTTTTTTTCTTTTTTTCCTTGGAATTTTGTATTGTTGCTACCCCTTTTTCTGTTTTGTTTTGTTTTGTTTTCTCTTTAAGTAAAATTTTTTTAAAAATGTGTCTCTCTTCCTTGAGACTTTCTGCATCTTCTAGATCATTCATGTTACACATGGTGTCTCTAAATCAATATTAAACAACAACAAAGCAAGCATTCTTTGACTTGCTAAGATGAAACCTCAGTATCACTTGGTTTTTTTTTACCCTGAATTAAAGGAGGTACTAGCTAAGTATTCTAGGAAATAGTTATGCTTTTTCCCCATAAAATACTACCATAAAAATAGTGCAGTTGTCCTCAGAAGGCCTAACCTTCTCGTTAACCAATTTCCCTTTCTCCCTCCTAAGTTGCTTGTCTGTCTCCTTCCATTATTTTTTCTACAAGGCATACTGTGCCAGACATTATGCTAAATGCTAGAAGTATAAAAATGAATAAAAATGGCCACTCTTCTGATAAAGTTGGCAAAATGACAGAGCTTTGTTATAAGCAAAAATACATTCATAAAAAATATAATTATGATAAATAACATAACTCTGTTTTACAAAGAGTAAAATGTTTTCTTTATAAGGAGTATTTCTTATATTTCCTCAGATATTCAATATGCTAATATTGTTTGTTTGTTTGTTTGTTTGTTTTGAATCAGGGTCTCCCTATGTAGTGTAGGGCTGACTTTGAATTCACTTATGTACTCAGGGTAGCCTCAAATTCACAGTGATCCTCCTGCTTCAGCCTCCTGAATACTGGGTTTACAAGTGTGCACCTTGAATGGCATTATCTCTAATATACATAATATTGATCTTCTCAATATACATAATAGATTTCTGATCATGTAAAAAATTAATAGGAGAAAAATACCAGTAATCAATTATATCCCCTTGTGTTCTCTTTGTTTCGGATTGTGACAATCAATTTATAGAGTTGTTGGAAGGAGATAATGTAACTGTAGTGGCTGTCAGATCTAACAAAGTTGGGATTTTTTGAAAACTGAGGTGATAATTGCAATGCTGTTTGTAGGCTCAGAGGATTCCTGGTAATACATGAATTACACCAATTATCTCTAATAGGAATATTGGAGAAGGAAGCATGGAGGAGATGAGAGGCAATTTATATTGCATGAATAAACTGTTCCTTGGGTTCACACCAACAGGTTTCATGATTATATAAACAGTTACAAAATGAGCTGGAAATAAGAATTGTCACTTACAGAAAGTTTCTCCTATGCAAAACTTTAAGAATATTCACTCATATCTTATTTTGGTCTGAAAACCACTTAGTCTTTGGATTTTGAATATGTTTTCCCAAATAAGTGTAGTGGTACAAGTTATATTTCACTTTAAATAGCTTTACTATGTATTTAGAGATTAAGTAAATTAATCTCTTATCCTTGGTTAACATTGATATGTAACTCAAATAAGAAATTTTAATTTTTAGCAATGTTCTCTATTATGTTGAGTGACCTAGTAATCAAAGAAATGGTACCATATTCTTTATTGGAACTGTATTTTTCTCCCTGCTGCATTGTTCAGGAAAAGAGTCTCTGAATTTAAAGGAAATATTGCCTTTCATTTTATTCACAGGTCATTCTGGTGTTTATAATATTAAGTCTAAGAAGAAGATAAATGCAGTTTTAGAAAATGCCTAATGAAAATTTCATTTCTGCTTTGCCAAGGTTCTAGCAAAGGTTCCTTTCCCTTCCACTCTGGCTTTTTTAGGGCACTATTATCTAACCTGTACAAATTTTCCTCTTTCTTAGTAGGAAACTGAAGACAATTAGATTTGTATATTCCTTGCTATCTAAGCAAAATGGTACAAATTGGAAATATAGTTTTATTCATTATGTTGATATATTTCTAAATTGTCTGATACAATTTTAAGCTTCAAAAGAGAAAAATCAAGAAAATTTCTTGTTTCTTTTCCTAGACTCTCTAATCATTTGTATTTATCCTCATTTGTTTTAAGGCTAAATAGGCAATTCCTTTTATTTTCTTATTGGTTTTCAATGCTTCATGTAACTCCCTTTTTTCTCACTTGCTTGCTTTCTGACAAAGCCACTAGCTAACTGGGTTATATTATACTGTTTGGAAGGTAGTTAATAATTCATTTGTCATAAATTATTAAATAAATTAAACCCAATGCTACTTTGTGTTTTTTATATCTTGATTTATTTTTCATATAGTAAATGATAAAATGAACAAGTAGTATCTAAAAATAGATTAAATATCATCAGGAAGCATAGGTTATTTCTAGTAACTTGTTACAACAAATTAAGTTGGCACAATATCAGTTACAAATAACCGTGGCAGAATTCAGTACTAAAGTTGTCTTTCACTTTCCGGCAAGGTGAGATCAGAAACTACATAGCTACATGAGGAACTAGGAAGGCTTCATGGCCTCCCTTTATTTGTGGTTTTATGCAATTTTTCCTTGTTAGGTCTTTCAGTAATATGATTTGCATTTTCTTAAAGATAGAAGTAAAGTGACTGTTGATGTCAAAGGTAAAATTAGCCATTTATTGGTTGAGCAAATAGATTGTCATATAACGACTGTCTGAATATTTAAAATAATCAAAAATTTAAGCATAGAACCCACCCACTGCCATGTTTCCATAAAGAAATGCTCCACATCTACAAAGAGAGTAAGTCTTATGCTACTAACTTGTGTATTTTGACTCTTAGAAATCTCTCTGAAAATGAAAGAAATATTAAAATTATTTAAAAGAAGTATTCAACTTTACTGATTTCATACTGAATGTATCAATTTGTTTTGACATAGGGTTGACATAGGGTTACTCACTTTTTCTTTAAAATAGAAACAAAAATAAATAAATAAAATAGAAACAAGAGTGCAACAGAAGAATATGTCTGGTGTTTTAGTCCTATGTACAATAATAAATTACTTTATACACTTGGATGAATTTTGTTCCTCCCAAACATATACACATTCCTACATTCTAGATCATGATAATTTTATTTTAACTCATTGGGTAAAATATAACTGAAAACTAGGTCCTCTGATGACATGTCTGCAACAAACTTCATGAAAATTTTATTTGTTAAGAATGACTTAAACACTTAATAATCTGAAAGAAATGTACACTGAGTCTATCTCCTCTAATACCCACTCATCGTACTGAAAATTCTCACTTCCCAGGAAAAGATTGTTATGATATATAAAATGTAGGAAGATACTTAATCTTAGAAATATACTGTATTTTCTTCCTCTGTAAGCTCATCATTAGTCTTTTAGTTTTTAACGATACCTTCAAATGTATAGATCTGTGGTTCTAACTACAAATTTATAACTTGTGTACGTGAAAGAATGTACCACTTAAAAGGCTGGTTTCCTCCGACTCAGTGTATGCAAAATTCAACTCCTCTACATCATCCTCTGCAGCGCGTTCGCTTTCCAGCTAACCCCATTCTGTCAGTGAGGTTTTTCCAGATGACTGTCTAGATGCTTGTCTATAAAACTTGAAATTGCTTAAGACATCTCTTTCTTTTTAATCTTTTATATTCTCTATGTCACTGAATCTTGTTATTTCTTTAAAATAAATTTAAATTTGATTCTTCTTCATGTCCATCTTTATCTTCTTCTTAAGCATTGCAACTGCCTGAAGATCATCACTTCACTTTTTTGTTAACCACAGTAATAATTCATTTAATCTACTACTATAACAGATTATCATGATACTAATTTTTTTACATGTAGCTCACAGAGCCTTGAATTATTGCTGTAGAAATACCTACTCCTCCACATGTTTCATGAACACATCTAATTTTTTTTTAGGTTAAGCTATGGAAAAGGCAGTTTATTCAGTACACTTTGGCTTCTGCTCAAGATCTAGCAACATCTCACCCTTCAAGTTCATGTTCAGAGGGGTGGGAGAACCTTGAAGGAGAAAACAGAAGCAAGGCAGGGACTGAGGGAAGACTCGAACTAAACTCAAGGATCAAGATGGAGGAAGCCAGGCAGAGCCTTGTCTGATGATCGCTTCCCCCAAGATGTAAATTCTTTGACTCGGCCACCAATTCTTTCAATTTCTTTCTTTCTTTCTTTCTTTCTTTCTTTCTTTCTTTCTTTCTTTCTTTCTTCTTTTTTTTTTTTTTCTGAAACAGGATCTCACTATTCAGTTCAGGCTGGACTTGACGTCATTATGTACCCCCAAGTTAGCCTCAGAGTCCCAGGGGCCCTCCTACCTCAGCCTCCCAAGTGCAGGGATTGCAGGTGAACACACCATGTCTGGCTCTCAATTTCTTAAGACTTTCACCAAAAATGTGAGTCCATACATACACAAGTTTGTCCTGGGAGCTCGTAATTGCACGTACCACCTGGCTTGGTGCTGGCCAAGGGGCTGCAAATGGCCAAGAAACCAGTCTTCCATTACAAAACGTTTTTGCAGGGTGTACCAGAGAAAAGACACTTAAAATGCAAATTAGTACTTCAGTGGCACTCAGGGCTGCCAGTATACCCTCCCTCATCCAGGGTTCTCTGCTTTTTTGTGTGTTCTTTCTTTCTTTGTTGTTTTTCTGAGACAGAGTACTGTTACGTGGTACAAGGCTGGGCACACAGTGAACTCCTGCCCCAGCCTCCCAGAGTCTGGTGGTAAAGGCATGTCACCTAGCCCTGTTCATGTTTGAGTATCAGTAACCAAAATCAATTACGGTGGCCTACTTCATTTTTCTCCAGTGTAGAGTACGGGCCACATAAAGTCCTGAGAATTAAAGTCTTGAGGCGCAGCAAGTCAGCGCAGTAGCGGAGGTCCCGGAGGAGCTCCAAGGTGCTCAGAGACAGGGAAGGCATAGGTCACAGAGGCTGCCCAAGGTGGGAGGATGCAACCACAGAAGCCTTTGTTGGTGTGTTACTCAGCAAACTGGTCCAGGAACTTGAGGTAAGCCTGGCGCTGGGGTGCACCGGCTGGACCAAAGTGGCCACTTGGGCGGTTAGGGTAATGACTCCTGGGAACTGGCTGACCAGATGCACACTCTCCTGCGAGGGTGACTAGATCAGTATCCCCAAAGACATGCAGCGAAGGCAGTGACAATGGGCTCTGCATAACAGGTTCTTTGAGGAAAAGACTTCGGCTACAGAAACCAGAGAAGAGGATGGTAAGTGCAGGCAAGGGAGTGTGCAGATCACCAGCCTGGCCCAGGGCACACACGAGGGCTGCAAGCACAGGCCCCTGGCTGAAGCCAAGGAATCCATCGAAAGGCCGGAACTTGTCCAGTGCCTGTGCCGCCATTCCCAGGGCTTGCTCCAGCCCCTGCACGCCTTAGGCTGCTCCAGGGGTTGAAAATGTTTGCCTCCTCTCAAAACCGCCATCCTTGGGGCTGCTCCTGGGGCGGGCGGGGGCGGGGGCAGCTCCCGGAGTTTGGCGCGGAGCCCTCTGGGCCCGCTGAGTCAGGAACTAGGTGGGGACCACTTGAGACACAAAAGCACCCTTGCAACATCTTCCTCAAAGTCCAGCGGGCTTCAGAGGTCTGCACCTAATATTTTCAGTTAAAACTGAATCATTTCTAGGAAAAAGGATGCACTTTGAGACCATAATGTTAAATGAAATAAATTAGACACACAAGCTTAAATATCAAGTGGCTTCTTTTATAGAAGAAATGCAAATGATAAGTAAAGAGCAAAATAAATGATAGATAATAGAAAATAGGGAGACAGATCTTTCTCAAATGGGAAAGGGAGTCTAGGTATGAGGTGGGTGGAGGAAGTGGAAGGAAAGAGAAAATAAGATGCGTTATCCACGAGTACAAACTCCACACAGGGATTGTAAGCATTAGGTACTCCAGACAAGTACTCTAAACATTTTAAAAACCTAAACAGTTGAAAATGATGTAATAGGTGAGTCTTTAAAGCAATGTTTAATGTACCAAAAATAATACTCTAACAACTTTGTAAAACCACTACATATTAAAATATATAACTAATTTAATAATTACCTGTAAGAAATTTTTATATTTCATAATCATAAAGGAAAATTTATAGGAAAAAATATTTCTGAGATTTTGAAGCACTAATGTCTACATTTTACAATAGCCTATTTTCCTATAGTATTATTACTCTTCTTTCATAATATTTTATGGAATTCAAGTACAATTCGTTAAGACATGAGAGGTTTTTTTTGTTTTTTTATTTTGTTTTTATTTTTGTTTTTAGTACCTGTGCACTTGGCAAGGCAGGCACTTATGCTGCTGAGCTAACTCCCCAGGCCCTATTATTCCTTAGTCTTTAAGGACAGTTATGGATCACATTCTTCCACTCTGGAGTTGGTTTTTTAAATTATTTTTGTAAAGTGATCAAACAAATGCTAGATGCTTTGTGAGACTTCTTTCTTCTGTATTTTTTTTCCTTTGTTTTGCTTGTTTTTATTTTTACAAGACTTCCTTCTTAATAGAAGATGTCTTAGTTACTTTTCTTGTTACTGAGACAAAATACTCAATACCTAAAATTAAAAGTAGAAAGGCTTATTTAGCTCACAGTTTGTAGAGGTTTTAGTTTATAATTCATAATCAAATCAGGGTGACACACAGGAGAGGGACAACAGTTCATGGCATCAGGTATAGCACTCACACTCTTAATTCCAGGGTTGGACCATGAGTCAGTCACACACTCCTGATTTAGTCACCTCTGAAAAGTCTGGCCCTCCTCACTGTAAACCACAACAGAGCATATTACCCTCATTTATAGATTTGCTTCTGGGGTTTCAGGTTCCATTGGATTCTTATTGCTTCTTCTACTAGTCTCCTTGCAATCATTCATTTCTATTGACCTAAAACTCCAAAGCAGTATTAGATCATCTTCTCAGCCTAAACAGGAATACCTGGCAGGCAATATCTTTGATTACTTAAGATTTCCTCAGTTCCAGGTCTAGTGGAACCCAGTTATTTGCCTTCAGTTTTCCTTCTTGGTGTTTCTGATTCCAACTTCCTGCAGGTGACATCTCCAAAACTTTCACACATGTTTATCTGAAGTGTGAGACTGGTTTCAATGGCAACTCATATCCTTTCATTCATTAAGGATATTGAAACGTATATTCTATGACACAGCTCAAGCCTACTCCAGCCATTTTATTAACATTAGCAGCTTTGAATTTCAGATTCCTTACCACGGTTTGCATTTTCTTTTTTTCAATAATGCTTACTCCCTTAAAATTTACAAATCTATTAGGCTTTGTCTTGTTTTCTTCCTATTTTCCTTGAATTTGCTTTGTGTGTTTATGAGGATCTGTGTATGCTTCTTTACAGTTTATCTCCAAATCACATAGCCAGAATCTTTGCTGGAATATAGTATTAATCATCCAGACAAGTGCTTGATATTGATAGGAGCTCAGTAAATATTTGTTGGATAAATAAATCAATTCAATCCATTTAACTAAGACTTAACATTTGAGTTTCCACTTATACATATCATGTATTCTTAAATGTATCATTTACCATTGTAAAAACTTGCTGTTTGATACCCATGTTCTGCTTGACATTTTCTAGATCAAAAGAATGATGCCACTTAGAAATTAAACAGTTTCAATGGATTAAGTAAACATAAAGATAATTTTTATTCAGCTACTATATGCTTATTTAGCTTTGTAACATTTCCAAAATTAAAGTCAGAAGACAATAGTCCAAGAATGTACTTATTTTTAATGAATAATTTCTTTTGTTATATGTGGTGCTAGGGGTTGAACTCAGGGCCTTGTACATGAAAGGCAAGAGTTCTGCTCCTGAGCCACATCTCCACCTCTATTTTTATTGCTTATATAAGAATATGAGAATATTTATCCTTCAGTAAAGTTCTAGTTTCCTTATTTGTGATGTGAGGGACAGTACTAGATCAAGGTTATAATGGACACTTATAGAACAATGGATATGTAGGTTTCCTGGACTATCCTTACTATAGGATGTGGAAAAATTGACTCTTATTTATGCTTAAATGTCTTCATGAAATGTAAAACAGAGACCATAATAATATACATATCAGTGGATAAAACTACTGAAATATTCATAGCTGAAGTGCTGCTAGAGATGGGATTCAGTCAGAAAAGGTGGATCTCTGTGCATGACAGAATGTTCAGCTCTCTTCCTGGTTCCTGACTTTGCTCTTCTTCCTGGCTGCCATCGGTTGAGCTGCTCTCTTGTATCGTGCCTTTCCAGCATGGTGTTTCTTATGTGTAGACAGTCAACTATATATTTAATCTGTGAGCCCACGTAAACCTTTTTTCTTGTTAAATGTGGGTATCACATGTTTGACTTACCAAAGAAAAAGTGAGTAAGAAAGCTATTTGTAATAGAAAAGTATGATAGTTGTTATTGTATCTAACAATGTTGCTTAGAAAGCTTTGGAATTGGTTCGTGGGAGGTTGGAAAAGTTTAGAGATATCAGATAAAGAAGCCCCAAAGCTTTGCAAGTTGAGCTTGATGAGGAATTCTGGTTGGAGCCCAAGTGAGAATAATGATAGAAATGCAGACACTAAAAGACTGGCACAAGAAGTTTTTTATTAGGAACAATGATTCCATTGGCAGTTTGACTAAAAGACATGCATATTACACCCTGGTAAAATATTTGTCTTCATTGTGCCCCTGTTTGGAGACTTTGCAGGAGACAAAGATTAAGGGTGAAAAATTAATCTGTTGTAGAAAATTTCAAAACAGTCCAATATTTAGATTATGGCATGGGTAGTGCTGGGTGCTTTTAGCCAGATTTATAGTGAGAAACAGAAACATATGTTAAAGGTAAATAATTTGAAACATTTTCAGATTTACCAGAATGGAAGCAATTGTAAAGTTTGGGCAAAGAACAGTGTGGTTACTGAAAAGTTCAGCATTGGAAAGAAGACAAGTTTGTTACATTAACATAGTAAGAAAGATGGTTTGAAGGCACCTCGGGTATCAGCAAGACTTTTTCCACACAGGCTCAAGGGTACAAAAATGTAAAGATTTCATTTTAGAAGCAGACCCTTTGAACCTCTGCTTAAGAATAGCTATCTGGTTTTCTACGGTTTCTATGGTTTTATTTCACCATGCTTAACCATGCAGGGACCACTCAGATGATTCCGCAGTCATGATCCAATGTTCCCTGACTACTGCTGAAACTAGTGGCAAACTTTGAGATTATCCATGTGGTTCTAATTTTACATGCTTGAGAATGCAAAACATGGGTGGTCAGGAAAGCTTCCACCCAGATTTCAGATGAAAACCTGAGAGGCCTGGCAATGTGCCACTGAGGGTGCAGTGGGTGGATTTGTGAGGGTGAAGACAATGTGAAGTGGAAACCCCAGGAAAGCAAAGGTGTCATAACATGGAATATTTGGTAAGGAAATTTGCAGGCAGTGAGTGAAACACCCTGAGTGTGGCAAGATCTACCTCTTGCAAGGTTATAGCGATGGGGCACCTTAGAATTCACATCTCACCACAAATTGCCCTACTGTACATAGTCCTGCAGAATTTAATGTTTTTTCTGTGGGTTTTGGTGTTGCTTTGATCCAATTCCTTTCTGCTCTCTATTTTCTCCTTTTTTGAGGGTGAAGGTTTACCCTGTGCCATTGTATACTGGAAAATTTTAACTTTATATTTTCATTTCTACAAAGACTCACAGTCAAGAGTTCGCCTGTGTTTCCAGAAGAGAATTTGGATTTGTACTTTACAGCAATTCTAAAACTGGAAAATTATTGTTAACTCTTAGAGACAGATAAAATGCATTCAGAGATAAACATAAATCCTTCGGGTAACAAAGATCTTATGCAATGGTTTAGTTCTACACTGTCCCCCAACTTCTGATGTGTTTTGAATCCGACTGTTCTGGGGAGACACTATTCCCATAAGTGAACTAATCCACTGATGAATTTGTAGCTGAATATGATGTTAGGGGTTGGGGCGGTGAATTGAGGTAGGTGATTGTGTACATAACATGGACATTTGTGTCTCCCTCTCAGCTTTTCCCTTCCTTCTGCTTATTGACTGCAATGGAGTGAGCATTTTTTCACTGCCCCCTCTTCCATTGTGCGGATTCTGATTTGATCTAGTGATTTGGTTTAGACAGTCTATTGGCCATAAGTATCAAAGCAATAATTTTACCTCAAATTTAATTCTGTCCAATTCTCAGAAGTTACATATTCTACATAGGAGTTTAAGACCAAAGCATTGTGCCAATTTATAATACTGTATCAATTGCATATTAGCTATATGAATTTAGTTAAATGCAGAAGCATAGCTGTGGAATAAAGATCCCACTATTTCTCTGAATGTGTATATAATATATACCATAAAATGATGTAACCTGATTTACAGTCAAGGAGTTTAGAGAAAAAGGTCATTGTGGGTTGCAATGCTTTAGTTCAAACAATTAACCTACATAGGGAAGGTTGCTTCATACTAGAACAATCTCATTTATTATCAGCAGTAAATCTTGAAAATACCACTTATTAAATCTATGAAAATAAATTAGTCATACGGAATATCAGCCTGAATATTTAAACAAATCATCTCAGGCTGATATCCATTAAGATTTACTGGTGAACTTTCTTAGTATGAAAGGAAGCTAACTAAAGATATAACAGGTAAATTAATAATTCAACCTAATAATTACTCAACAGGAGGAGTAGAATGGAATCAATGAGAAAGAATTCATTTATGATTTTCTATTTTAAAGTGTCATGTAGCTTCTAACCTCTATTGTCATTTTTTATATATTTTACTAAAACTCAAGTACCTAAATGCTAGTACATTAATTATGACAATCCAGAGGTTTATGAAATCCCTGAATAGGTAATATCTCTACCCAAAATGCCTTTGGGGCCAAGATGTACTTTAGACTGACATTCTCTGTAGTCATTTATATTATAATGAAATTGGTCTACAAAGTAACTAGTGGACCAGAAGAAAATTTTGATTTTTTTTTAGAATAACATCCTTTTATCTCTTGTTATGCCCTTACACTCTAAGGTTACTTAGCTTGTCAACACAATAAATAGCTTCTACTTTCTGCTAAACCATGCTCGGTAGGTGCTTAACAAGGTAAAAAAGCTAAACAAACAAGAACAATAAAATGAAAAGGAACACTTAGATCAAAAGACATTTGAAAGAAAAAGATATAGTTAGTTTGTACAAGTGTTTTACAAGCTATTTTCAAGTACCATTAATTTTATAAAACATTTTATCCTAAGATAGTCTGTTTTAAAAGTAGAGTATTCAGTAAGTATGGAAAATTTCATATGCCAAACAATCTGAGGTATAATTTTGCATCTAATTAATTAGTTCATAAGAATAAATTTTTATTGCTTAGCTATGTCAGTCTGAAGTGTATCATTTGATTATTGAAGTCTTTCTATCATTTAATTACTATTAAGCAGCTGCTGAAATTCATGTTTTTCAAATTATACTTTGAAAAATGTTGATGTGGTGAGATAGCTGAGTATTGATTACTCACTTCCAAAATTAACATTTATAAGGCTAAGTATATTTTTAAATAATCATTTTATTTTCTCTTGCATATATTTATTCATTTAAAAATTAAAACTGAAAACTGTTGGTGAGTTCCCATCAGTCCCACTGAAGTATTTGTCACTCTGTTGGCTAGATAATGTTTTCCTTCTTTAGATTGAAATTTTAAAAATAAATGCAAGACACAAAGAGACACTATTTTTGATTCTCCTACTTAGTACCACAAATAGGGTAAAGCAATAACTCACGGTTTCTACTTTCTTTAACTATCCCATTTGTGATGAAGACAAGGATGCATAGTTCCGTTTGGAATTATAACTGAAAGGTTTCAACTGCTAAACCCAAGTATCAATGAATCCGATGAGTTAACCTTGCCAATCTTGCCAACAGTGTGGAAAAAAGTTTTGACACCTTTAATATTTTTTGAGAGAAGAAATTTTGGGCTTCTTGTGACCTCTAGTCATGAAAGTCAGATCTGATTTATAATAAAAAGGAGTTTCCTCACTTACTTTTAAAGAAATGAGAAAAATAAGCTAGCATGATTTTGAAGCAGAAAAACATTTTTTGTAGGTGTGGATTCTTTTCTCATTTCAGTTTCACGTTCTTTTCTCAGAAAAGGCTTGTTAGTGTTGGTATGCAATACATTCTAATAAACCTCTTTTTATACCATCTTGTTCCATGAGAAATATCTATGAATGGGATGATCTTAATGTAATGCAGCTCCAACTAACAGGAAGAATTGACTACTTAACTATAAAACTGTGATACAATTGATAAATGGAAACAGATACAAGTATGCTTAAAGAAGGACCAATATGGATTACAGACATTTGGGCTGTTTCTTTAAAATGACTTAAGAACTGGAATTATGAAAGAGACAAGAAATGACAACATAGTATACTACATATATATATATATGATGAAAGGCATAAATTAATGAGAAATATGCAATTTTAATATTGAACAGATCAAATATAACCTGATATTGTTAGCTGAGAGACTAGGCCACAGTCATCTGTGATACTGCAATATAATTCTGACAACTGATAAACATATGGAAAGGAAAGAAGGATGAACTTATTGCAGGACATTTTATTCAGGAAGCATCTATTAAATATTCCAGACAGTAAAGGAGATAGGGAAGAGAAATGAAAGTTCTAACCAAAAATACAAAACTGCTAATTTTCAGCTTGTAGGACATAACAGGACACATGAGAAAGATTTAGATAACCAAGATAAGCAATATCTTGTAAAAAAAATCTATGGACAACAGTTTAGTGAAGATAGCAGTAAAATACATTACACCTAAATACCTGATTTCAATATTATATGATATTTAAACATACTGTTTCCTAAATGTAATATTTACCTTTTCAGTATGTTGAATTATGAAAAGCACAACATTTTAACATTTCCAAATAACTTAAATATTTATAGAAAAAGCATCTACTTTTCAAATAGGTTCATCAGTATTACTATTGAGCCAAAAAACCCAATTAATTTAACAAAGATCAGATTGAATATGAATGGGTAATTCCATTGTTTGAATCATAGTTTCCTAATTGAAGTGATATGTTATGAATCTTTAATATGAATGGGTAATTCCATTGTTTGAATCATAGTTTCCTAATTGAAGTGATATGTTATGAAGAATTTTTGAGAAATCATATTCAATTTTTGCCTTTATATTACTATTATTTCTTTAGTGTTACTAATCAGGATAAATCACTTTCTGCTTTCTATGATACTAATTGTAGAACTTGATTTATGTGGAATTATTTATTTTAGGAGAGTAACAGGAAATAATGACGATTACAATGAACTCTGAAATTTGAAAAGTACTAGGAGATTCTTAGTGTTAGGAAGCATACCTGAGCAAGTAGTAATTAAATTCATTTATGGAACAAATTTGAAGTGTATAGTTCAAAGATAGTTTACCATATTACACTCGCAACATTAGCTGTAGAATGACTTTCCAGACTTCAGAAGTTTCTCTCATTCTGCTTAGTGATCATTGTCACTCTGATTTCCAAAGTACTCTAATGTCTGTTATCATTAACTAGATTATCAGTTCCTGGAATCTATTTAAGTAGATGTTTACCTTATGTCCTCTTTTGTGCACAGCTGATTTTGTTCTATGTAATAGCACTAATGAAATGTATCTATTTAATTTGCATATCAGGATGTCATGCTTTTTATAGGTACATGGTATTCCTCTTTGAATAAATCATCATTCCTCCATTTTCATGTGGATTCACATTTGGGTTGTCTCCCATTGGAAAATATGAATCAGCTTCTTGTGAATATTATCATTTAACAACAGCAACTCTCAAGTTTAAAGTAAAAGGGAATTTTCCGAGTCGTGATGTGTGAGTAGGTTCACAACATCAAAAGTGAACGAGAGTCCTAGTTCATCCATATTTTTGCAAGTAAATAATATTATGGATCTATTTAGTTTTAGCTATCTGGTAGGTGAAATGTGGTATATCACAGAGAAATGAATTAGGATTTCCCCAGTGACAAGTCAGGGATTGAATAGGTTTCATATGCTGTTTGGATATCTGAATATTGTATTATATTTTATATTTCTGTTTATGTTGGTTTCTTCCATATGAAAATGTCTCAAATTTCTTTTTATTCTTGAAGGATATTACCATGGATGAAGTATTCTGAGGTGATCATTCTTTCTTTTTCTTTCTTTCTTTCTTTCTTTCTTTCTTTCTTTCTCTCTCTCTCTCTCTCTCTCTCTCTCTCTCTCTCTTTCTTTCTTTCTTTCTTTCCTTATTTTTGTTTTTGTTTTGTTTTTGTTTTTAACTGGGAATGGAACTCATGACCTTGTGCTTACTAGGTACAAGGTACTGTGCTGCTCAGCTTTATACCTGGCTGATCATTTCTTCTTTCCAATGTTATGGTTTCTGATAAGAAACCTGCTGGTTATGAGAATTATTTGTGTCTTTTAGATATAGTATTATTTCCCATTCATAACTTTTGAATTTTTTTTTCTCCAGAAGTCTGACTATGAGACCTCTTGGGTTTGACATTGTCAGGTTTCTCAAGTTTGAGATTTTCTCAGCTTCCTTAAATGTGTGTTTATATCTTTAATCAAATTTGAAAAGTTTTCAAATATTTTTCCCTTGAATCTTTATCAGCATAACCTTGTCTTTTCTTTGTTTTTTAAACTTTGTTATGAATATAAGATTTTGAATTATTTTAATCCTATTCATTCTTGCTATTATTTTTCTTTGGTTGTCACATTTACTTTTTACTTTATTTTTAGACAACGTTTTATTAGTATTTTTGTAATACGTAATGAATATGTTCATTGTGAGATGTTGATGCATACTCTTAGCACATTTTGATTCTTTTTTTTTCTTCCTTTGTGCCCACTTTCCTGTCTCTCCATACCCACTCATCCACCTCTCATCTCCACAAAGTGTGTATCCCTGGTTTCTGGAGTTTTGCCAACATTTTAGGTTCTTTTTTATTTGACAGAACAAGTTGGCTAAAACAGTGATTAAGTGATTAAGTGAACAATCTCAACAGTGAACTTGATGAAACAGAAGAAATAATTGGTGAACTTGAAGATCACTTATTAGGTAATGTCTGTGGTATCTTCAAGTTCACCAATTATTTCTTCTGTTTCATCAAGTTCACTGTTGAGATTGTTCACTTAATCACTTCTTTCAATTATTTTACTTTTCAATTATACAAATGTCATTTAATTTCTTTTGTTTTGTTTTCTTTTGTTTTGCTTTTGTGATACTGAGGATTGAACTCAAGGCCTTGTGCATGCTAGGCAAGCACCCTCACACTGAGCTATATCCCTTTTCACCTTGAACTCACTTGGTGAGTCTTTCTGTTTGTTTGCTGTATTCTTTTGTGAGTGCATTTTTATGATTAACCTTTCAAACATTTAGAAGTTGACTTCTTTCAAATATTTCATAGATAGTTCTGTTTTGAAAGTGCTGATATTTAATGATTTTTAATCTTTTTGTTTCTTAGTATGATGAACAATTTTATATTGAAATGTAAGTGTTTTGTATATCATAGAAATTCAGCTCTTATTTAAAACTGTTTTAGCCAACTTGTTCTGTCACTGCTGTTGTGAGGGGATGGCTGGGGACCTACCTTGTCATTACCTTAGGGCTCTAAATGGAAGTTCACCGCTCAGTCTACAAGGACAAAGATAAGAGAATTCTAATTACTTCTGTGAGCTGGTAGACCTGGCTCCCCTGTAGACCTGTAGTAATATCTGCTTTGTTAGGAAGAGAAAGAATTGTTTCTATTCCTTGTATGGCCTGCACTCACATAAAAATGGTCTCATCACTGCCAGGGACGATAAGAGCCTTATCTCCAGGAGATGTTTTAATACTTTTTCAGGGAAGAAAGAAAGGGGCATGACTTCTTCACTACCATTTGGAAGAAGTATAGACTAGTGAGAGTGTGGTCTCTATTAATATCGTGTGGGGTCTTTGATATGACAGTGAATTTCTTGGATCTTAACTCAATCTTCTCTAATGCTTAAAGAAAGAAGTGTGCACCTTGCCATAGTATGGAGACAGTGGAAATCAAAGTTGACATGGCAGCTGCATGGAAGTGGTGCCATGGTCTCTTATATGATGCTTTTCTTTTTACTATGTGGAAATTTCAGCCAATTTTGGGTTGTTAGAAAGAGTAAGCATTTGAGACAGATTTAAAAAGATTGTGCATGTGCTCTTTTCAGTAGACTCTGTTCTTGAGCTTCAAATATTGGATGTATGGGATGAAAAAATGACACTGAAAACTCATCCTTTTGTGATCCTCAGTTCCCAAATTCCTGCCTGTGGACCACCCATGCCAAGACAGAGTTTATATATGATGTCTAGTACTTTACTTAATTGTACTTAGCCAGATGTGCAATACAAGGAAAATATGTCTACTTAGGAGTGCAAGTATACAAAATACATTCACATTTGTCTTCGCTGGTTTTCTTGTTGCTCACACTAAATACCTGACATCAAAAGTTAAAAGAAGAAAGGTTATTTAGCTCACAGATTGTAGAGGTTTCAGTCTGTGATTCATAATCAACTGAGTCCAAGTCAGAATGGCACATGGGAAAGGGACAGCAATTCATGGCAACAGATGACAGAAAAAGACACAAGCGCAAAAGGGGAGGCTGGGCCTCTTTTTGTCCCTTATAGTGAATGCAGGCTACCTGCCCGAGGGCAGGTCTAACACGCACATTCTCAATTCCAACACTGGACCATGCATCAGTTACACACTGTTGATTCAGATGTCTCTGAAAAGCCTGCATGCGGCTTTTTAGGGACATCTAGACATATACTATGATAACATTTTTATATAATACACATATAGTTACATAATAGATTAAATTTACTACTTATTTTCAATGGAGAAAATGAATTAAACTTTAGATTTGTTGAATTAAATATTAATAATTTCAGATATGGGTTGACAAGTGTGCACTGAGATTTACAATGAAAGACTATTATTTGCCATACTTTTATGATTTTTCTAAGTATTTTCATTTGCATATGTAGAGCACAATGTAAAACATTAAATCGTTATACTTGAAAATCTACATGAAGCAGTCAATTCTCAAAGAAACTTATTTAACAAAGTTTACTGAACAAATAGGGGAAAGTTTTAATTGAGAAGAAATTGGAAATTGCAACAAAAGTTGTTAAAAATGCAATAAATTGAAATCATACTGTGGGCTCTCAAGAGAATATTTCAAACAAGTAATTTTTGATATTTGAACTATTTAAGATAATTTAATAAACATCATTACATATAGTCTCATGTAGTATAAGCAAATTTTAAAATTTTACTGCACTAAAATTCTAAATAAAATATTCATAATCCAAAAAATTCATCTTGACAAAAGTAACATTAAATTTAATTCTAAACAGACAATACATTTTCATAACATCATCAAATTTAAATTATTGATAATCCCAATTTGTCAAATCATTTGATTTGATTTCGTGCTAAATCAAAGTACAAATATTTAGTAGTAAATATAATTTCTGTCTTTGCTTGACACTATGATAATTGAAAATGAATGTTCTCAGTAGATAATTAAGAAATATATCAATGACTAACCAAGGTATTAACAGTTAAACTATAAACTAAACGCACAACATATAGTAAGTAACCTGATAAAATATGATATATAGTCTGTTTGCAGACAAAAAATACACATTTTATTGACTGGAGATATTGGGCAAATAATTTAGTTTGATGTCACACATAAAACACAAAGAATGTGTTTCTTTTCTTTGTACAATTTAGAAGTATGAACATCTTACCGTTTCATTTTTTTCACCAAATATTCAGATATAACCTAAACGTAACTCTTATTGCCTTGAAAGAGAATAGTTATAACTGATAAGATGATACATTGTTGATTTCCCATTTTAGTTGAAATATACAATCTACAACTCAATTCTTCCAGATAAGTTTCTGTCTTCCATTAAAACAATTAATAAAACCAGACACTAATGATTGGTTCTTTCTTTTTTTAAAATTATTTATATTCATGGTCATCTTTACCCTGACTTCCTAACTTGTTGAAGCTAATTACATGAATAATTACATGGCAAGAGATCATTCTGAAGAACATAATTCTATTTCTGAAAAAAAAATCTATAAAATAGAGACTCAAAAAAATACTGATAGAACTCCCAGGGTAAGAAACTATGTGTTTGTCAGTTTACTCCATTGCCTCTGACAATGCCTTCTTCTAGCCTTTTTTTCGGTCAGTGCTAGGACTGTAATTCAGGAATCTGAGGTGAAGGAAACAGGATTGTAATATGCGTTCATAGTCTATCTTTCAAAGAAAGACTTGCCTGACTTATGAAACAGCAATAAAAACATCAAAACTTCACTACCAAATGTATTTTTGGTAAACGACCATGAATCTTCTTTAGGGAGGGGTGGGATCAGGTAGTGGGAATTGCTTTGTGTTGTTTGTCTGTTTGAGGAAAATTTCAGCCTCAAGGACTATAATCAAAAAAACTTCTTAAAGTGAGACAAGCCATGTGGCTTAACTCAATCAGAGAATGTTCAGTGAGGGTTAAAGTATTTCTCAATTCTCATGACATATTTTCCTGTAATAATCAAATCTTTCTGTGACTATTGTGGGCCCACACTCCTCTTCCTCTGAGAACACTGGGTAATGCCTGCCCTGCTTTATGTACCAGACAATAGTAGACAGCTGGCAGTAATCCATGCTCAAGGTTAGACTTACAGTTTTAATACCTGATGCCCCTGATTGTCTGGCATGAATGGTTAACTGTATTCTATCTCAGTCTTGGCCAGTCCAATTTTCCCACCCAATGTTCTGCTTTCCACTGCAGCTAGAATATAACTCTTTTTTACACCGTGTAACTGACATAGAAACTTCTTCTAACAAAGTTGCCCTGTAGGTTTTGTAATGTAATGTTTCCCTGGTCATTGGGGTAATTATTCTTCCCAGCAAATACAAGTGCTCTAAATGAATTCTACAACATAGTTAAATTTACCTAAAGTGGTCACATTGAATAATCCTTTATGTCTGTAAACCGAATTATTTTTAGAAAACTTGCATCTCTTCACAGATAGATCTAACTTTGAAGAAATGTCTATATTTAAATAACATGATTGTTATTTAATAAAAACAGAACAATACAGTAGGTTTTGGACAAAGGATAATAGTGTTGCAAGCTTTCCTTAGTAAGTACTGAAGAATCATCTACAGTATGGTTGTCAGTGGATTGAAAAATAGTAGCTCAACTTGGCAACATTTACATAGATAGCACTCTCTGTGCTTGCCATAGTTACATTCCTCACCTTCTTCTTCCTTCCAGGAGGAACAGGGAAATGGCTACTGTTTGATTCCTGGTTTTCTAGATATTTACACCCAAAGAAACCTAATTTTTCAACTACCTTTTTCATTGTTTTTTTCTCTTGGCCTTGAAAATTGTGTCTTTAGGTCATTTAATTGAAAGCTTAAGTAGTAAAGGGCCTAGAAATGGTATTTAGATTTCCATAAGAGAGTGAGGAATGGAGGGCAGCCAAGAGTAAGCAGTGGTAACATAGGAACACAATTATGTTCCTATGTTCCTTCAGAAACCATGAACCAAAGACTTGACTGTAAAAGGTTTTGGTGCCCTTTTGCTGAGAGAACTTCAATTCCTTTCCTAAATTTCACGGACAGTATAAATAGAGCAAAGAAAGACAAACGTTCACATGAAATGTGCAACGAGCCCAGGGAAAGAAAGGTCAATTAATAGCTGAAATGGTAAGGTTACACTGAAATCTCAGTAACAGTCCTTCTTAAGGGTGCCACTGGAAAGGGCACCATTAAAAGACTATAAAGGCCAGTGAGTACGCATGATAGATAAAATGTTATATTTTGTTATCTCGTAGAGTCTAAATATTTTAAGAGATACAGAGACATAACCACAAAAATGGACACAGATATATTAAATCTTGAGGTATGTAGGATTGTGTCTTGAGTTCTACATACTCCAATTGCATACAATCTTACAAGATTGTATTAGTGTTTTACAAGAAAATACTTAGCTGAAGAATAAATCTGTCATTTTATATTTAGATGGAATTTTACCATTTGTATCTAGTAGCATTATATTTATTCTTTTGGTCTTAAAATCTGCCAGTCTACATTGCATTGTTTTATCTATTATCACATTAATATTTTTGTATTCATTTCTCTGAGGCATTTAAACTTTAATAACATAACAGTCTAAGAGTTGGATCATAAGTATTTGTATTTTAATTTCTCACATTTTTTAACTTTTTTATGCTGATAAGCTATTGACATTCTTTTAGAATTTATCTCATTGCTTGTAAATTCACACAATGCTGTTGTGCTAATTATTTTATTTTGCATTATCTTTATGTCATATAACATGACTAATATTATTTAGGACTTTAAAGGATATTACTAAATATTCATCTTTAATATGTGTATTTATTTCTGTTTCTGTTTTAATTTGAAATATATTTTATATAGAGAACAGTTACTCACTTTGCTTTCTCAAAAGCAAAAAGATGAAGGAAAATGATGGAGGAAACAATATTGAGTATTTCAGTAAAAATGTGGAAGAAGTAACTAGTGAATAGTGTACTAAAAATATAAAATTTTGGAAGGTAATAAAATTTTTTCAAAACTTTTTAAAGCATTTATCTTTTAAAAAAATAAATATGTACCTAAGAGAAAAAACAAAATGATGGCATTTGTATTACAAATGACAGTCTGAGCAGAGTACCCCATTGTAAAAATTATATTTTTCATTATCATATACATATGTAGTAAAACACTAAAGAAACAGAATTTGAAAGAAATCAGTGAGTTTATTTATCATTACATAACTAATAATTAATTGTAGTATATAATACTATTTTTTGTGTAAGTATGTGTAAATTATATATCCAAATCTCCTAAACTATCTTTAGTTTTACAAGATCCTGAGTTCAATTTCCAGTGCCAAAAAGATACTAAAGTGCCTTTATTTTTAGATTATAAATATAGCACATGGAAACAATGTATTTTAATAAGCAACTTTATGTTAATTTTTTATAAAAGGAAAATGATAACAGGAAGTTGAGATAAATGTAAATTATTGAAATTTTAGGAAGTTCTTGAATGGGTCAAGACAAGCATGTCTGACTTTATGCAGATACTGGTGAAAGACATGGTATGTTTGCACAGGAATAGAATCTGTTCTGTTACAGTCCTGTTTATTTTGATTGCCTGAACACTCATCAGGGTGTGGTCTGTTAATGGTGATACAGAATTATGTGCTCCCAATAACGTATCTTTGTGACTCTTCACATACCCTCTAATGTGGCCAGGGACAAAGAAACTCTCAAAAATGTGTAATAGCCCAGAAAAGGACATGAAGAATATGAAGATGCTATCACAGAACCATGGATGGCAAAGGAGGAAATTGAGGAGGCAATAGTAGATATCCACAAAGGTGAATCTGCTGAATAAGGAGCTGGGGACTTCAGTATGTACTAAGCTGCTACTCAAGCTGTATCTAACAGTGTGGTTCTTACCCTCGAGGGTATTCATGTCTCCTTTAGCTGGCTCTCACCTTCCTAGTCACAAGATGCTCAGAGAACCAAACTGGAATGAAACCCAATCTGTCATTACGGCCTCATTGGCTTCTGTATCAGTACGTGTTTACTAAAGAAACAGACATAGTACAATATATACAAGTACATAAGAATTTACAGATTGATTTATGATGGTTGCCCGTAGTGTCAGTGGTGGAAGTCCTCTTGGGCAAAAGGAGTTATGTCCTTCTTGAGAAGAATGGGAGAAAGGTTTGACTCTATAAATTTTTGTTGCATCATAATCCTTCTCCAAGGGAACTAACTTTTCTTTCTAAGGAGCTCTGGGCCTGTAAACTGCTCAAATCTGGATATTTGTATACAATCTAAGTATAAAACACACTGGGTTAAAAACTATCTCATTGGTAATTATTTAAATGTGGGCTAAAGGAAAAATAAGTTATAAATGAATCTATTTTTATAAAGGTCAATACTTTAGAAGATATATAGGAACTTTCTAAATTGTCCATGGACATGTTAGCATAATTAAGAATTTCTATGCATTGCAATGTTTTCAAAATTTAAAGTAAATGGAATAATTTCACAGCTATACATTATTTCTTCATTATTACCATCAGGTTGTGCTAAATTTATGATGTCAAACAAAGCTGTAATTTCAACAAAAATGCAGAGTTGAATCTAAATATTAGCCTCAGATTTATGTATTAATGGAAAAATATTATTTTTTCACTATTTGTTCTTTGTACTCAAATTGCAAAATAAGCAGCGTTTTCATAAGTAACTCAAATAGAGAAGAGTTTGTCTCATGTTTTAAGTGATTCAAAATGCTGCATTTTATCAACTTGTGTCTTGTGAATTTTCAGATTGAAAGTTATAATTTCCTTAATAATGTTTTGTAACTTCTCTAAATATACCAATACTGCAGAATCATTAATCATGTACAGTTTATAAAATCCATATTTTATCATCCTTGCTTCAGGAAATTTTGCAGCTATTTGTACTTTCCTAAGTAATCAATATATGATTTTAACATTTAACTTTGGACTTAAACAGTCAACTTTTGATTTTTGGCTTGTTCTTATAAACTTATAAATCAAAGCAGATGTTTCTACTTCTTTTTAACTGTCTTGAAAATGTGTTTAGCATTATTTCTATAAATTTTTTACAGTAATACTTTATAAATTGAAACTTGTTTATCATTTAGAATGTCACTAACCAGAGTAATATAAGTCTCCGTAAGTAACTAGGTTTGAATTAATTAAGGACAATAGAGGACAACTCTCGCATGGTTCCCTCTTTATGAAAATCTTGATGTTTATGTAAAGTATGAAATAAAATTCAGATAACAGGAAAAAAAGAAAAAGAAAAAGAAGGTATTGTAATCCAGTACAATGTTTTTAAAGTGTGCCTTATCTTACATTAGTCCAATTATCTTACTTGTTTTATATTTATGTTTTTAAACTCACCCAGAGTCCCAGAGAGATTCTGAAAATCAAGCAGTTTCTCAGAGAATATAGTCCTGTAAGTGTTAAAACAGGAAGATGGTTCAGGTGTGTATCATCCACTTAAATTAACTAAGAAAAAGATGGGAAAGTATGAAAGGAGACGTTGGGAATTTCCTTATTAAGATGGCGTCTCCGGACCCGGGGATTAAACTCATGACCTCGTGTGTTCCAGACAGGCACTTATGCTGCTGAGCTAAATTCCAGGCCTGACAATTTCTTTTTTAACAGTTTCTATTTATCCATTCTGCCTCACCAATCTCCCTTGAGCTCCCAACACAAAACAAAAAGAAAACCAAACCAAATAAAATAAAACAAAAAACCACTTTTTTTTAACCTCCTTACCCAACAATAAAAGGTATTCCAGAAATGAAAGACACAAAATCAGTTACCTTGCTTCAAGTGGAGGCTGAAGGGGAATAACAATTTTATACATTTTTTTGTGCTATGGTAAAATGAAACTTGGACAGTTAATTTTCAAATAGGTTATTCTGCCACATTAAATTCTTAATAAACCGCCTTGGCACATCATGTAATAGTTTTTGCTTTAACTCTCTACTGAGTACATTTAAAGTTTGTGCTTGATTAAAGTGAAAAAACAATGGAAAGCAAAGACTATTTTTTTCATGGGCATACAAATATCAATAGATTTCCCAATACGTATCACAGAATGAAGAAAGTGAGTTATTCAATAAAAATCTATTTCTGAGAACTTTAGAGCTGAGAGTTTTTATTCTATGCTATTATGATGACTAATGACCATGAAGGACTAGGGTTCAGTCACATAACCATAAAGAAGGGTCCCTGATTTTATGTTTATATTAACATACCAAATTATGATTGCAGTTTAATAAAATAAAAATAAGTATAAGAGAAACATTTTCTTCCCTTATAATATTTGTGATGTTTGCTCTTCACAACCCCTAGTCTCTGCTGATCATGTATTATGGAATGTTCTAGTTATATGAATGGAAGAGCTGAGACAAAACACAGTATTTAAAATGGATTTTCCCTTTTCCTTTTCCTTTTTCTTTTCCTTTTCCTTTTCCTTTTCCTTTTCCTTTTCCTTTTCCTTTTCCTTTCCTTTCTTTTCAATTTCTTTCACTTTTCTCACTCACTTTCCCCTCTTCTTCCTGCTCTCCTAATGGACAGCAATTCTGACCACATTGTGAATAATTATGGAACTTCCAAATCATTGTCCAGTTATTACATTAGACTGCAAGAAGTTGGTAGCCAAACCAGGCTTTGAATCTTCATTTCCTCTGGTTTAATTATACAAGCAGAAAATCCACAGCTTGGGAGTCAAAAGGCAATGTTAATGTTTGAAAAAAACTAGAAAAATTAAGGGTGTTCAAACTCAGAGAAAATGAGGATGTTTACCAAAAGGAAAAGTGACAATGATCACTGCTGATTGGATGTGCCAAAAGCTGTGAATAATCTAGATTCAGAACTAGAGGTATTATGCTAAGAATATTCTCAACGAACTGACTTTTGTCTTCAGTTTTTTGTGGATATGTGCTTATTTAGAGCTTGACACTTCTGTTCTTTTTGAAAAAATTTGAGACTCATAGTGTTATAGGCACTGAGTTAATTAGAAATACAGGCAGTCATATGCGGTTGGGCCCTCAAAGGATCTAGTGCAGAAGTCCAGATAACTTGCAAATTTGGAATAGGAAAACACTTCCCATTGTGGACCAAATCTCAAGAAAAAAGGCAAAGCAAATATACAGACGTCATAACGATAGACAGTCTAAATAGTTCTCTATCATCCTGAAGAAGTCAGCAATTACCATCCCAACCCCCTACATGAAGAGTTAATGCTGTTAAGCATGCCCACCTACTACATGACTCACTTCCCCATTTGTTACTGATTTAATCAATTTCACCTGAGCAATTAATATTTAACCATAGTTCTTTCCCACCTTACGCCCACTTTGCAAGTTTCCAGGTTTTCTCCACCTTGGATCTATTTCGTCCCGTGGTTTTACTCTGTAAAAGTCCCTAGAAAAGACAGAGTCCTTGGCAACTCACTCAGGACCCCTTTGGTCTCTCTTAGACAGAAGACTTTCTTATTCTTAATAAATATATTCCGCTCTTAACTTCCATTTTTCCTGAATTTCATTCTTCAGTTTTAGAAAACACGAACTAGTAACAGACATATAGTACATTTTGGTTAACAATATGGAGAAGCATTTTGAATGTCTTAAAAGTGAATATAATCTAAATGTTTTTACTAATGATCATGTCGGCCTATATGTGAAGAAACGCTCTAGAAGAAAAAAACGACTGAAGGAGCTCTTTTAAAATGTTTCTGCTATTCTTTGGCCTTGTAGAACAGATAAATAAAGGAAGAGTGAGGAAATTAATACAGTACAGTATAATATAATATGGTATAATATTTATAGATTGGCCAAGGGATGCATTTATTGTTGTATGTGAAGACACATGACTTTTGGACTATGCAGTTAGAATAGAGTTATTATCACCTGGGAGTGACAGATTGCACCAGAGCAGATTAAGTGGGCAAATTAAGTGAGGTTGTTAAATTTGAGATATTCAATTAGATAGTTTGTTAAACTTGAGATATATCCAATTAGATACGTTAAGTAGACAATTGTACATTTGATACTTGCATTCAAAGTTATTCTAAATATATTTTATGCATATAATCTATGTCTTGGCTACTTTTCTCTTATTGTTGGGACAAAATACCCAACACCCAAAATGAAGGAAGAAAAGGTTTATTTAGCTCACAATTTGTGGAGATTTCAGTCAATAATCAGTTGGCTCCAAGGCAAGGTGGCAAATGACAGAGGACAACATTTCATGGTGGTATAAAATAGCACACGCGGTAAGAGCAAAAGAGGCAGAGCCTGGAGAAAAGACTCTGCCTGTCCCCTTATATTGCATGTAGGCCACACTCACTAGGGTGTAGCACTCATATCCATCATCCTAGCATTGGACCATGCATCATTCACAAACTCTAGAAGCCCACCTCCCTGACTGCATGAGGCTTTGGAGGAGGATATCCACAATGGAGCCATAACAGTCTATATAAGATTACTATGGGATTACAATAGACATGGACCATGAGATCTTTATCTTAGAGAGGTAAATGTCAAAAGAAGAAATCAAGACAGGTCTGAGAATGAGTGGCTAGTGATTGCAAAAACAAGAGTGTTTGGAGTAGACTTGGAAATAAGACAATGTAACAGTCTCATGAAAAGGAAGTGATCAATTGTCTCAGAGCTGCAATTACACAAGAATTGAAAAATAATGTCAGAATTAGTAGCATCTTGGTCCTTGGTGACTTTAACAAGTACATTTTTACTGTTCTGTGGTGGGGAGACATGATAACATGGGCTTATAAAACAAGCAAAGGATAAAATTGGGAGAACAGAAAAAGATTGGAGAGTAGAGAATTTGCAAAAAATAACATGGAAATATTATGGCAGAACAGACAATAATTCATATACATATTCAGCTCCTTAAATTATTATAAAATAGAGTTGAATAGTAACTTCAAATGTTGAAATATGCTAAATGTTGAAATTTTGCAAAAAGAGGTGTTTTCAAATGTTAACAAAATATGTCACTATATTATAATCCAGATATGTTTCCCTGAAAGAATTTAGAATATTTGAAAATAGTGTTTTGCTATTATATACAAAGCTTATATACAAATAATGTTTACCTAATGTCATAGTTCATATAAATAACCTGGTTCTATCTCAAATTCCAGGAGACTGGAAAAAATACACAGTATGAAGAAAATGTCATTAGAATTCTGTTTCAAAGAATAAAAAGTAGAAAAAGAAAATAGCAGAGATAATGATGAGAAAATAATAAAATGATCCTTATATGCATGTTTTTGTTTCAATCTCTATTTAAACTTGAATCATTAGGTATCTGATGATGGTCTATCAATAATTTCCCTAGATTATGTTATCATTCGCCATCATACAAGAGGATAAGAAAGAGACAGAAAATCTTTGACTACACTGAAACACAAATCTTATAAAAAAAACAACAAAATTAAAAATGCATAATGAATAAAAATAGACAATTTTTCATATTATATATATGGCAAATTTTTGGCATGTTTTGAATATTTAGAAATGTAATATTATTATTCTTATAAGCATGGGCCTGAAATAGATAAAATATCTATAAAATTATGCTAAATTCAGATGTAGAATATTTTGATATACAAATACTGTGTGAAGCAAAATGTCATCTCTATGAGTTTATTAATAAACTTTTTCTTGAAGATAATACTTCTAGAAATTGTCAGTTTATTAAAAGTATACTTTTGAAACAAAACTTAAGCAGCTGTGGTGGAAAATGTTTGTATTATTTTAGTACATAAATGCTTTCAGAATTTTCATGAGTTAAATGGAGCTCTTTGTGCTTAATTAATGACGATTTGCTATTCATGTCTTATAAGCATATTTTACATGGTCATTCTCATTACACAAAGAAAAATGTCATTTTTGAAATCATCAATATACTTCAAAATGTGTTAATTTTGCTATCTGTCCATTTCTTCCTTTATAAGATGTTGTATAAGCAACTGATCCAGTGCTAAAGAAATCCTTTAAAATTAATACTTTGCTTTTAATATCAATGGAATATGAAAAATAAAATCTCAAGCAAGAATTTATTTCTTCTGGTAAGTTTAAGGGGCTAGCTTGCCCTTGCACAGAATTATCACTAATTTGATGGAACATAGTGAGATGGTATATAAATGTGACAGCTCACCCAGTCTCACATGCTCTAGCTTTCTCCCTGAGTTACCTACTGCTTCCCTTCATACAGTGACTGCTGCCAAAAGTCCTATACAAGATACAAGTATCTCACCTCTTTCCGCCTACGTACCCAGTCATGTTGGACTTTGTTGAATCATCTAATGACATTTTACCGTGCATCCTTGTTTAACTCTGCGTTACCTAAAAGGCCCAGTCCCAGTATCACTTCCTTCCTCAGATTTCTCTAGTCTTCTTTTCTTTGCTGGAAGAGATCTCCATTTCCCTACATAGATTTGAAATTTACTTGCACATCATATTTCAAGGGACATTTATTATTTCCTACATTTCACTTTAGTTATTTAGGTTCATGTCCCACTGCTCTTAACTTCATATCTTCATTTTTCACTGTCCGTTCTATCCTAGCATGGTTTTCAAATCTGGATTTATTTTGACTCATATCCTGACCACCTAAAGGACATATTGATTAAGTTTTAAGAAGGAAGTTGTGTATTTTTTTCAGTTTTTGAATATCTTTTGATATTTCTTTTTGCTTTGCATCACATATGACAAGGGGAATATTAAAAAGCTAATGGTATCATTATTGATATGTCTTATTTAGCAAAATTTTTATAATAAATTAAACATTGCACTCAAAAATATATTTTTTGAAAACTGTTAAATTTTAAAAATGATTATTTTAGAAATGCATGACATATACATTCAGTATGTCTCTGAATATATTCATGAACGCAAAACATTTGTATCCAGAGGCATACTGAAAGCTTTCTATTTGATACTTGCTTTAGAACTGTTTCACAAACGTTTCTCTTTTCACAGTTTTAGGAAAACTGACCTCCATCTATGAAGTCTATCGAATCATAAAAATTAAAGTAATATTATAAAAGCATAATACTTTTATCTGAAGATCATAGGAAATTTTGTAAAAAGGGGTGTTTTCAAATGTTAACAAAATATGTTACTATATTGTAACCTAGGTATGTCTCCCTGAAAGAATTTAGAATATTTGAAAATAGTGTTTTGCTATTATGGAAGATAATATCAGAAAATATGACTAATGTTTAAATAAAAATTTCTTACATTAAAAGAGACATTACCATTTATCCTCCATAAAATATTTTCCCTGGATTCAAATACACTTATATTCTGTTATTCTGGCCACTTTGTGAAGCAGTGTTAGAAGTCATTTCTCATCAGTACTTTTAGTTGGATTATCCTGTCTGTCTCAATGTCTTGAATAAATTTAAAACATTTATTTTTATGTTCACTTTGGCTTTGGGAAGAGTTAGACATTGCACAGTGCCAGATCCAGTGAATAAAGTAGATGATGATACACAGGGATATTTTTAAGAGAGTGCATTTCCATTGGACAGCACTGCATAAAGTGGTCACCCTATATTTGATCACATCTAATAGCTATTCACAATGAAGAATTTCCAGAACTGCCCCCAAAAGGGGCAAGGATGATAGGATAAATGTGTTCAAAGTGATGCAAAATTTTTTGAGGGGAATTAATGGAAGTATGTCTTTGATCTTTATAGTTTTATTTTAAATTTTAAAAGTTGAGTAGACATTGGACATATATAAAATTTATATCCACATCAAAAAATGACACAAAAATGCATGAATGTGTATAGCAGTTTTATTCATATTTGCCAAAATTTGAAAACAACTTATTTTCATTCTCTCAAGTAATAGAATCAATATAAAATATAATTAATTATACAAAGGGATTGGTTGGGTACACTTACAGAACCAGAGATAGGTAAGTCACAGTGGCTAACTGTGGAGTCAGACATGGAAGGATCCTGGATGATTGTCTGCACACTAGAGAATGGAAAAATCTTCTACAGTTGAGGGTCAAGATCTTGGAAGTTCACTGTGGAAATATCAGTGCAAATCTATGCTGAAAGACTGAAGAAATTGGAGACCAATTTTCAAGGGCAATGGCAAAAGGAGCTCTTCCAAAAGAGAATGAACCACTTCCTTTTTCTTTCCCTTTTTATGCTACCCATTCTACAAACCTATTGGTTGGTCCCATCCACATCAGATGTGTCTTCCTCACTCAGTTTGCTGACCCTCATGTCAGTCAGAATTTGTTCATCAACTAGGTGGTTCTTGCTCAGTTTAGGTTGGCATAAAATATTATCATAGCAACAAAAATGTCTTTAATGAGTACAGAGATAACAGAACTGTGGTACATCTAGTCAACAAAAAAAAATCAATTATCAAGCTCTAAAGAGATATGGAAGCAAGTCAAATGTGTATTACAAAGTGCAAAAAGTCAATCTGAAAAGGTTCTATACTACGTGATTTTAACTTCATGACATTCTGGAAAGGCAAAACTATGAACAGTAGAAAGACGAGTGATTTCAAGGAGTTGGTGTGGAGAGAGGGTAAAATAGTAGAACAACAGAGAATTATCTAGAGAAGTGAAAATATTCTGTATGATGATAGTGAAAGATTCATGTCATTATATTTTGCCAAAACCTATAAAATGTACCACATCAAGAGTGAATCCTAAAAAATTATGAAGTTTGGTTGATAATTCAGACTCAGTGTAAGTTCATCAATTATAACAAACATGCTGGGGATTTAGCTCAGTTGGCATAAGCACCTGCCTGGCAAGCACAAAGTCACAAGTTCAATCCTTGGTCCAAAAAAAAATTCATAAGAAACGTGCCACTCAATGGGGGGTGTTGGTAAAGGCAACACGGTATTTGTGTGGGCAGTTGGGTACATGGAATGCTCTAAATCTTTGTATCAATGTTGCTGTGAAAGTATTCTAAAAATATAAAAATGGAAAAAGGATTAACAGTTTTTTAAAAAAAATTTAAAATAAATAGTAATTCAGGTGAATTAATTATTTAAATATGTAACAGTGAACAGAAATATTTTATAAAACATTTTTAAATTTATTTTTGTCTGTTTACTCACAATATTTTTATAACTTGAACTAGTGACATATAGAAGTCTGTACTGTAGGAGTTTCACATGTAATAGACATTTAGGCATTCTCAAATATTTTATTGATACATTAATAATTAATTACACATATTCTAACAAAACATTCCAGTAATGAAATAGTGCTTATTTAGCACCTAACCTTTCTTGACACAGTTAATCCAACTTGTACAGACAGTTAATGAATGAGTTTAGCTTACTGTTGTATCACTGATATATATGCTGCATTAACATATTCATTAGCATTTTTAAACAGAGATGAAGGAAGAAAGAGAAAGATTCTTTTACTAATCGTTAGGAAGGATGTTGGATGAGGACAATGTTTTCATGGATTAGATATAAAATGTTCCTCAAAAGCTTTATGGATTCAAAGGTGAGGCTTATGGAAGGCAATGGGAAAGTGATTAATATAAAAAATAGTAACAAAATGTGGAGGTCATTATTGTGACTACACATGCCTGTGTGGTTCAGAAGCCTTTGGAACTGATTCATGAGCAGGATCTAGAAGGTATTAGAAACAGTGGTTAAAGAAATCACAGAATGCTGTAAGCAGTACCTCATCACCATTACTCATTGTAGCTCAGAAAACCAGAATGCTGATTGGATTGCAGACTATACATTCTAGGCTCATGAGGTTACAGATAGAAGGAGGTCACCACTAGAAACTAGACTAGAGACCATATATTTTTCATTTTGCAAAAGCTTACCTACATTTTTCTCATAACCTGAGACTTTATGCAAGGCTAAATTAATTAATCTAACAGAGGAAATTTAAACGTAACCCAAATTGCAGTCTGTGGTATTGTATTTGTGGCTGCTTTTTGCTAGATTTTATAGTGAGAATCAGAAGTTAAATACAGGGCCAAACATATGAAGAAATGCTTCAAAATTGGAGCCAAGAAGAAGCAGAGTGTGGTTGTTGAAAAGATTGGTGCCATTGAAAAGAAGCCAAGTACTGTAAGAAAGATTCCTTGAGGGCCCCTGCTAAATGGCCAGATTCTCCCATCATAGACTCAAAAGCAAAAAGTCTTTGCTTTGAGAAGAGAACCCCAGGATGACATAATTAGTGGCCACATATGGTAGTTCTTCCTTGAGATTAGGCATTACACTTAGAGGCCACTGAAGCACATTCCAAATAGATCTGGCAGCCGCTCTCATTGGATAGATCTGTGCATCATCCACATCATGCTGTTTTTTACATGCAGAGTGAAAGAGTTATGAAATCATGGAGATTCCCACACAAATGTCCTAAGAAATCCTAGCAGGCCAGGCAAGAATGTGGTGGAATAGGGTTGTAGTTCCTGCCAGGAGCACACGAGAGAGGGATGATGAAGCAAGCTATGAGTGAAGCCAAAGGTGCCATGGAGATCCTAGGAAGTTGGAAATTTCAGAAACATTAGAACCCTGTCTGAGAAAAGCCACAGCAGTGAGCAGAGCCCTCCAGCGAGAGATGCATGTGGGTTGCAGCCAGCACATCCAGAGGGGTGGAGCGGCCCAAGGCCTTTGTGTTCATAGCTCACCTTGTGCTGGACATGGATGTGCTGCTTGTTTTCCGGTTTGATGTGTATCAATTTTTTAAGCCTTTTTTTTTGAATGAGAATGTTTACCTTGTGTCTTATGTTACAAATTTTGAACTTTCTTTTTTTTTTTTTTAGTTTTGCAGAATCTCAAGCTGAGTTTGCTTTGAGTCTCAGAGGAGACTTTGGACATGGACATTTAAGTAAAGCTGGAATTGTTAAGTAGCTACTCTTGGAGATGGACTGAATATATTTTACATAATGAGATGGATATAAGACTTTGGGGAGTGGGAATACAGCAGTATAGATCTAAAACATCCCTCAGAGTCTCATGTGTTCAGAGGTAGGGCTTTTGAAGGTGATTGGATCACAGGAACACAAAATGCATCAGTTGATTGACCCATTCATATGTTTGTAGTATAGATTTATGTGCTATTTGTGGGAGAGGAGCCTGGTCTTAAGGAATAGGTCACTGGTGATATAATATCTTGTTTTTTCTCTCCTTTTTTTTTTTCTTCTCTGCTTTCTCTGATTCCTGGCTGCTGGAGAGTAAAGAGAATCAACAGTTTTCTTCTGCTATGTCCTTTCACCATCCAATTTCTCTCCTGGCACCAACCAATCTTTAAGAGAACCATCTGAAACCAGGAGCCAATTACATCTCTCTTCTTTAACCTATGGGCAATGCAGTGTTTTGTCCTACCAATGAGAAAGTAACTAATGTGAATCTATTACACGTTGGACATATGCATTGTGCAATTCTTTATATATTCACATGGAGATACTAGGAAGATGACTATATGATCCTGGACCATCAAGGAAAACATGGTGTTGAAGTCATCAAATTATAAATATTATTTAAAGAGTGGCATTATAAACACACAGTGAAAAAGTGCATGTGAGTTTTAAAATATGAAAAACTTTAGATTACTTTATAGAGTTCTAGAAGATGTGGAGAAGCTACTTGATGACATTGTGAATCAAAAATATTTTTTCTTCATTTAGCATTACCTGATAAAAAGTATGTATGTTTTGCAACTATATGTTGTAGATTATATATGTTAATTTTCAAGTTAATTTTGGCAACTTATACTATTTTATAAAACTACCTTATTTTATTGTCAAAATTCAAAATACTTTTCTGATATAAAAATTTAATAATAATAATAATAATAATAATATCAGCAAGAGTCTGAGATAGGATATATTAGCCTTTACACATACATGCACATACACAAAAATAGGCAGTTTTGAAAATCAAAATATTTTTGAGAAATCATGAGAGCCCACTAAAGAAAAAGGTGGAGATATGAAAGAAACAAACTGTTTGGTTGAGATGTCACATACTAAATGGGATACATTACCTGAAACCTACAATTTAAAAGTGACAGGAATTTATTTGAGGAATGTTTCATTAAATAGTCAGCTGGTTCCAATGCAGAAAAAACATGGAGGATGGACATGGCAAAGAAAACCGCACAGTTCATGGTGGCCAACATACAGCAGAGGAACAGTGACAGAGAAGAAGGGTGAGAGGACCCATACGGAGCACCAAAGGTTATGCTTCCAGGACACACCCAGCCACATGCAGAATTGGGCTTTAATAATCTTCCAGGTGGCTCCCAAGCAAATTAACTTGACATGAATTCTAAATTCCAGGCATTGTCTGATTGACACCCAAAAATATCTCCTAGTACCACAATGAGCCTCCAAATAAAGACAATGACAAGGTCATAATTCTTCTTGCACAGCTCACCTGTGTACAACCAGAAAACAGTAATCTATTTCCTAAGTCTTAACAGTTCCAACATTTTTAAAAATCTAAGTCAAAGTCTTTTCTGAGACTCAAGGAAACTCTCTTTCTCTATATTTTATTAGTGTACATTATTTATGCAGATTTTTGTATTTCATTTTGGCAGATTTGTGCATTCATATAATAAAATGACTTCCCCTACATTATTTTCTTTACACACTCTTTCCATGGTTTTACGTGTAAATCTTTGTCAAAATGAATAAACAGCTTATACAATCTCATAGTATAATGCAGAGTAAGAATTCATATTCTAAAAAGGAGAAAAATGATAACATAAAACAATAAAACAAAAGCAAAACAAAAGCACAAGGCAAATATTAAGTCCTGAGGCTGGCTCTTCACCCACAGGGAACCTTGCAGAGACTGGCAGTTCAGCCTGGGCTGTTTGGGACTGTAGGCCCGCCCTACACCGTCAGGGAACCTCACGGAGACCTGCAGCTCAGCCTGGGCTGTTTGGGACTGGGAACATCACAGGGACCTGCTGAGAGCCATGGCTGCTCGGGAGTGCTAGGCCTGCCATTTGACCACAAGGAACATTGCAGGGACCAGTGACAGAGGGCCTGCAGTGCCTGGGACTGCTGCTGCTGGTGCCCCTCCTCCAGGAACATCTCAGAAGCCTCCCACAGGCCTGAGCTGCCTGTGACCACATCTGCTAGACCCGGTCTTCCACCGGGAACATTGGACTACAGTGGACTATCATGCTGGCTTGATGAGAAGCTCAGGAATCCCTCCTCCAAAACAGAACTCATCAGTCTTCAGTCAGTGTGGTGAGTTTTCCCATAAAACAGAGGTCTGCAGTGAGTAAATAGGAGCAGAAATGGAACTCCCTCCAAGTGTAAGACCTTGGCTAACCTGGCAAGAGAGTGGATAACCCCTCCCCCACACAGAGAGTATCAGAAAGGATGAAGAGTGCGCCAATATCAACCTGCCCCAATGTAGAGGAAATTAAAAGAATTTAGGAGACCCCAGTGACACAGTAGGGCCTCTTCAGCTCACACAAACATTATAGCCAGGGAGACCTGGTGACCTGCAACAACCTGAAGATATAACAACAGCATGAGCTGAGAGTTGCCCTACATCAATACTTCTGGGTAGTTAGCCCAGAAAGAATATAGGACTCACCCAGCAGACATGCTAGGAGGAATACAGGAGACTGGATCTCCTCTTCATCATGGTACCTAGCAATTTCACAAAACATCAACCACACAGTAGAACCCTGAAACACACACTGCAGAATGTTGTGACTGTTGGAATAGAAAGACCAGAAATTCACCCAAAAGGAGAAAATGACTAAATGAAAAGGCAAAATGCAATCCCAAACATCTAGTCCATCAGGGGCAAGTGCAGGCAATAATGAAATAGAGGACCCTAAAATTCATACACCAGATATCTCTGAAAAGATAGCAAATGAAGTAAAGAAACAAATCCATGAGGCTATAGAGGAACTCAAATTGGAAATAATGTCTTATGTAAAGACAAAAGTAACAACCTTAGTAAATGAGGTGCTCAACATAGCTAGAGAAGAAATAGATAAGAAACTACAGGAGCATGGGAAATTGACTGAAACTTTGCATGAACAGTGCAGAAAACAAGAAGAATCTATGAAACAAATTGAAAGAGATATGCAAGAAACAAAAAAATTGCATTGAAAGCCTACAAAGCCATTTAAATGAAGCTGGGGATAGAATTTCATTCCTTGAGGACAGCATCACAGATAGTGATCTTGAAAGGGTAGAACTTATAAAAACAAAAAGCAGCATGAAATGACAATCAGACAGCTACAAGGTGATGGCACGAGAAAAAATGTTAGAGTAATAGGCATTAGTGACGAGGCAGGAGCCAATGCAAAGGATATAGCTAAGCTGTTCACAGAAATAATGGCAGAAAATTTCCCAAACATGAGCGAAAAATCAGATATACAAACAAGTGAGGCATATAGAATGCCACACAGTCATAACCAACATAAACCTACACCCAGACATATAATAATTAAGATCTCAGACTTACAGCATAAAAACAGAATACTAAATGCTATTAGAGAAAAGGCACAACTCATCTATCAAGGAAAGCCTATTAAAATCACAGCAGACTTCTCAGCACAAATGTTCAGGTTACCATGAGCTTGGAGTGAAGTATTTCAAGCCCTGAAAGAAAACAACTTTCAAACCAGACCGACATACCCAGCAAAATGTATTTCAAATTTAATGGAGAAACAAGATACTTCCAGGACAAAGAACAATTAAGAAATCTATATCCACCAAACCAACCTTAGAAAGAGTGCTGAAACACAACCTAGATAGACATAAAATGACCACAATGTCCAGACCAACAACAGAAAGAAATAACCAGGCTGGACAAGAAAGTAAACAAGGGAGAAAAGCAGGAAACAAACAACAGAAACACAACATGGCAAAGTCAAGCCAGTACATATCAGTGAAATCCATAAATGTAAATGGGCTCAATTCACATATCAAAAGAAACAGGTTGACAGAATGAATCAAGATACAGGATCCCACAATATGCTGTATACAAAAAACACATCTGACTCAAAAAGAAACTCATAGATTAAAAGTCAAAGGATGGAAAACAATATTCCATGCAACAGGAACCCAGAAAAAAGTAGGGGTAACTATTCTATTTGCAGACAATGTGAACTTTAAACCTAAAATAATTAAAAGAGACAAAGAAGGTCAACATACTCATAAGTGGAAAAATTCAAGATGAAGATCTGGCAATTATAAATATATATGCACCAAACACAGGAGCACCCAACTATATAAGACAGATACTAAAGGACATGAAAAACTAAATACACAAGAACACAATTATTACAGGTGACTTTAAAAACCCACTGTCACAAAGAGATAGATCAACTAGACAAAAAATCAGCAAAGAAATAATAGAACTGAATCATACCTGCGAGCAATTAGACTTAGTAGATGTTATAGAGTGTTCCACCCAACCACATCAGAATACACCTTCTTCTCAGCTGCCCATGGGACATTCTCCAAAATAGACCGTATATTATCCCATACAGCATTCTTAAGTAAATGCAAAGGTACTGAGATTGTCCCATGCATACTGTCTGACCGTAGCACACTGAAATTGGAAATTGATGGCAAAAGAAACTGCAAAACTGGCATAAATATATGGAAATTAAATAATAACCTTTTGAACAACCAGTGGGCTACAGAGGAAATTAAAGAAATAAAGCAATACCTACAGTTTAATGAAAATTCAGAAACAACCTATTGTAATTTGTGGGATGCAATGAAAGTGGTTTTAACAGGGAAATATACAGCAATAAACTGTTGTCATATCAAGAAAACAGAGCGAGCACAATTAAACAATCTAATGATGCATCTCAAGCATCTAGAAAAAGAAGAGCAAGTTAAATTTAAAGCTCATAGAAGAGAGGAAATTTTAAAGATTAGAGCAGAAATCAATGCAATTGAAACTAAAAAACATTACAAAGAATTAATTAATAAAACAGCTGGTTCTTTGAGAGAATAAACAAAATTTACAAATCTCTAGCTAACCTTAAAAAGAAAAAGAAGGAAAAAACCCAAATCCATGAAATTGCGACCAAAAAGGGGGAAATTACTACAGACCCCATGGAAATTCAAAAGATCATGCATGAACATCTACTTTGAAAATCTCTACTCACATAGAGAGGAAAACACAGAGGAAATGGACAGATTTCTAGAAACATATTAACTACCAAAGCTCAACCAAGAAGATATAGCAATTTTGAATAACCCAACATCAGCTATTGAAATTGAAAACATAATAAAAAAACTTACCAACAAAGAAAAGCCCAGGTCCTGATGGATTCACAGCTGAATTCTATAAGAAATTTAGAGAAGCCTTGGTGCCAATACTCCTTAAACTTTTCAATAAAATTGAAAAGAAAATAATCCTCCCTAATTCATTCCTGGAAGCAAGTATTAATCTCATACCAAAACCAGAGAAAGACCTGACCAAAAAGGAGAACTATTGACCAATCTCACTAATGAACATAGATGCAAAGATTCTCAATAAAATAGTAGCAAATAGAATGCAGCATATCATCAAAATTATACATCATGACCAAGTGGGGTTCATTCCAGGAATGCAGGGATGGTTTAACATACACAAATCAATAAATGTAATACACCACATCAACAGAGCCAAAAAAAAAAAAAAAACACATGATCATCTCAATAGATGCAGAAAAAGCTTTTGATAAGGTTCAACACATGTTCATGATAAAAACCCTTCAGAAACTTGGAATACATGGTGTCTACCTCAACCTTATAAAGGCCATCTATGAGAAACCAACAGCCAATATTATACTAAATGACAAAAACTGAGATTTCACTCTAAAATCAGGAACAACAAAAAGATGTCCACTATCATCACTCCTATTCAATATAGTTCTGGAAACACTAACCAGGGCAATCAGACAAGAAAAAAAAAATAAAAGGAATAAAGATAGAAAAGGAAAAAGTTAAATTATCACTATTTGCAGATGACATGATACTCTATATAGAAGACCCAAAAAACTCCATTAAAAGACTAATAGAGGTAATAAACAAATTCAGCAGTGTAGCTGGATACAAAGTCAACACTAAAAAATCAATAACATTCCTGTACAAAACAAGAACCTCACTGAGAGAGAAATTATGGAAATATCGCCCTTAAAAATAACATCTAAAAAAATAAAATACTTAGGAATCAACCTAACTAAAAATGTAAAAGACCTATACACTGAAAATTATACTACATTTAAAAAGGACATTGAAGAGGATATTAGAAAATGGAAAGATGTTCCATGCTTTTGGCTAGGAAGAACTAACATTGTGAAAAGGACATATTCCCAAAACTGTTATACAGATTTAATGCAATCCCAATCAAAATACCATTGACATATCTCACAGATCTAGAGAAAACACTCCTAAAATTCATTTGGAACCAGAAGAAACCTAGAATAGCAAAGGCAATTCTGAGCAATAAAGGCAAGGCAGGAGGCATCTCAATTCCTGACTTGAAACTGTACTACCAAGCCACAGTGATAAAATCAGCATGGTATTGGCAAAGAAATACACCTGAGGATCAATGGAACAATGGAACAGATTAGAAGATACAAGTATAGGTACAACTACACTCAGCCACCTGATATTTGACAAAGGGACTAAACATGTTCACTGGAGGAAGGATAGCCTCTTTAATAAATGATGTTGGAAAAATTGGCTCTCCACATGCAGAAGACTGAAACAATATATTATTAAATAGCTGTATTTAGAATATACAATAATTCTCTTGAGTTTGTTCTCCCTCTGTCTAATATTGTCCTCTGTGACCAATAGTTCTGCAATCATCCATCTTCAATCCCTTCCAGCTACCATTTTAATTTCAGATTCTGTGAATGCATTTTTTTTAGATTCCACACATGAATGAGATCCTATAGCATTTGTCCTGCCATGCCTGCCTATTTCACTTAATGTAATCCTTCAAGCTCATCTGTGTTGTCACTTGTAATACTACTTCCTTCTTTTACTAATCTTGATTCTTATCTTGATTGGCTTGAGAGATGCCTACAAAGACATGTTTTTGCCTGTATGTGGGTGAATCCTCGGTGCCTGCCCTTGGAGACAATATATGGTCTCTGGCTCCTTCTGGCTCTTTCTCCACGATCTTCTCAGCTGATATAACATGAGGTCTGTGTTATGGTTGATACATTGTGTCAACTTGTGAAGTTTAGAAGTTTAACTGAGACTCAACAGAAAGACAAGATTCTTACTTTGTAAACATTCTCATCCTGTGCAAAGGAGGGCAAGATTTTGTTTTTTGAGTGCTACACCCACCCTGCAGGGGAGAGGTGGCCTGTGTACAATATACGGGAGGAGAAGACATGCCACATGCCTCCTGCCTTTTGCTGGCTGCTGCCTTGAAGTGCTGCCCCAGTGCCATGCCATCTTGCCTTGGAGCCAGCTGACTATGGACTGAAACCTCTACAAACAGTAAGCTAAATAAACCTTTCAATCCCTTACGTGGGTTGTCACGTGTTTTATCCCAGCAATGAGAAAAGTAACCAAGACAGTTTACAACCTTTCATTGTACCTTCATCATGTTTGTGTTTTGGAGCCAATCATGGACTGCAACCTCTGAAACTGTGGGTTAAAATATTCCCTTCTTGCTTTAAATTGTGTAGATCATATATTTTTTCCAACAACAGAAACCTGGCCAAACAGGCTGAAATATATATATATATATATATATATATATATATATATATATATAATATTCCCTTAACCTGGCCAGTCACTGATGGACTCCTAAATTGATTCTATATCTTGACTGCTGTGATTGATACCAGACTGGACATGTGTCCACATACCACTTTGACCTAACTGATTTCATATGCTTAAGACATACATAACCATTAATAGAATGGCTGGTTCCATTCCTGTAACAATCTTATTAAGATTACTAATTTTCATTTTTTTCAAAGGAAGAAGTTGCAGCAAAGACAAGATAAACTATTCTTCAAAGCTATGTACCTAATATATAGTCAACATACCCCTGGGACTTAGGTATCCCATGCCCGTAGCCTGTGTGTTGTCTTACATAGTACTTTAAAACAGTAATGTTTGAAAAATTATATCCAACAAAATGATTAAATTTTAGGATTGAGTGAAAAATGGTGATACTTTCAGTTATTTTAATCAGAATTTTCTAGAAATCTTAATGACTCTTCTCTAAGAATAGTTTTCACTGTATTCCTTTACGGATTATGATTAGTTTAAAAATGGAAATCTGAAACTAAACAGTTAAGAGTACAACATTTTCCTCTGCTATTTTATGAATAAGCTAACCTCTTTTAACATATTGTTCCAACTGATTGCTAACATAAAGTGATAATTAACACAAATTTATATATGAGTTAAACTTTTCATGTAATAATCCAGTACTAAATAAATATAACCATAGTCTAATATAATTTTATTAGCATTGCAATACAATTGTGCAAATATACCATATGGTTAACTCTCCAAAGACAAAATTCTCTAATAAATGCAGTGAAGCCAAAAGAGATGAATGACAGGAATAGTTATAGACTGATAACATTCATTCAGTCAACTAACATGCATCTATTTTAGAAAATATTTGCTATGAAACTGCATTAAACAACATGGATTTGACTGTTTCAATTTTTTTATTTAATTGAATTCATAGTCTTTAAGTTTTTAGATGAAGTTAAATGTTTTAATACTTAATAACTGTCAGTCTACTTTACTGCATTTGATCTACAGTGAAGATTTATTGTGGAGTGAAAAACCAGTTTCTAGGTGTCAGCCATTTCTGATGCACTCTATTCAACTTTGCTTTGTATTTGTTCTTTAATTTAATTGGTCAACATACATTCTGTAGTTTTCATGTAATTTTCAAAATGTGCTCTAGTTTATGCACAGAATATTATGACAGTACTTTCAATATCTTTAAGTAAAACATTGACTGTGAAAGGTCAATTGTTTTTATTTAGGAAAATATTCTTCCATCATAACAAATTGATTTCAAAATAAGATGATAGGATTCTAGAATAACAATGACAGTAATATGAAATTTAATCTTAAGTCTTCATTGTGTTCCTTTGTTTAGAGAATGTTAATTTTATTACTACTTTTTAACTTAAATAATAATGAAATAAAATGAGTTACTACTTTAATACAATAATAATAATTAGCAAATACTATTTATGGGTTGGCTGTTAACACCAATTAACATA
The DNA here is from genome assembly GCA_004027295.1 of Dolichotis patagonum. Lineage (NCBI taxonomy): Eukaryota > Metazoa > Chordata > Mammalia > Rodentia > Caviidae > Dolichotis > Dolichotis patagonum. Next base: position 256,133 of record PVJX010000262.1, on the reverse strand, counting down.
TGGGAATGTGAAACCTTATATATTCAACCTAATATTAAAAAACAAGTGACTGAATTCAACTGTCAATTAATTAATGCATCTACATAGCATCACTAGCTATTAACATCATAAAAGGGAAGACAAGTTAGAAAATCAAAATAATGTATGATCATGCCAGAACAATCAAAATTATTTCTAATTCTAATTTCTTGCAAGTTACAGAAATTAGTAGAGACGAAAGAGTAATAGCAATAAATTACAAAATGAATATATAACTAAAAACATAGAAAGGGGTAATTGTACAATGTATATGTACTTTTCATACAATCACATGGTAAAAAATTGTAATGGATAGAATTTAAACTTGCAAATAAAAGGCTTGTGAGAAGTACAAGCCTTCTTAAGAAGTAGATGATGCTAAGCAATGATGTCTAGGGATGCAAATAAAGAAAAATTTTATATGGAAATGACTGCATCAAAGACAACACATTTTTTAAGCATTACAATTGACACTAGGAAAATGGAAGATTTTCTGGGCTTTCAATTTGTGGAAGTATTCCCATTCCAATCATTTGTAAAATAAAATGTGCAGTGTTTTTATTTAAATATTATTTCAAATAATTTTTGTACCAATAATTATATATCAAAAGAGACTATGTATTTTATTGGTCTATTACATAGTATAGTATAATTAACTGGCTTCACTACTAATATGCTTTAGTAATTTTTAAAATGTTTATTGAAAGCTATTATTATGAAAATAGTTAAAACTTATACATCATTTCTCTATAAATAATCACTGAGCTAAAATAAGTGAGAAAAATAAGGATTTGGTATGCATTGCTAAACAATTTCCCCATAATTTTAGTGCCATTTTGTAGTTTGTGGTCTTTCCTATTTCTGTTTAAAACCTTCAAAAAACTTTTTTAAATAAGTAATGATTATTTACATGTTTAATATAGGCTCACTGCTAAAATAATGAAAATAAAGAAGACCTTTTAAAATTTAAAAATCCAGTTTTTAGAATGGATCATTTAACCACATTTGTGAACCTGATCATGATAAAACATTATAACTCATGCCAAACCTTGATCATCTGAGGGGTTAAAATGGTTTCTTCGAGCTATTTGAAAACTAAGGTGAAGATATATTGTTACAATTAGATTCCATTTTCTTTATACTTTTGTGTTAACTATTTTTGCTTATAAGCTCTTAGTTTGTATCTTGTCCAGTTTTAAATATTCCTGACACAGCTACTATATAAGCCCTTTGTTTCTTTTGTAGTATTTCCAAGTTGTTGGCCTGTTAATTGCTGTTCCTCTCTCATTGTTTCCAAGCATAGCCCCTTGTGAATATTTCATATAAAATATTTTTCTTATATTTTAATTGTTTTTAATAATTAAATATAAAAATAAATTTGAAATTAATTTTGTTGCCTGTAGTGAAGTGGAAAAATCATTGAAGAAAAATTTAAACCTATCCCAAGTTTGAGCTGTTTCAAAACTAAAATTTGAATCAAGATGAAGAAATATTTAGATATTAACAGTGACATCTAAAGACCTGATCGCTAAAAGCTTATTGATTATTAGATAAAACAAAGTCCTTCTTGAGACATTTTAGGTCATAAATTGATTTTTACCCTATGATATTAATGACTGTCTCATGTTAGTTAACTGATAGTATGGTAATTGGAATAATTTCTCACTGTAATTAAAGAAAAACATATATATGCAATTTCACCATATTAGCTTTATCCACCAACACATCCAATAGACTTGTTATTATATTTTCTATTGACTAACTTACTATTTAACTAGCCATTTAAATGAATGCATTTTTGATACAGATGTAATCTATCCATATACTGGTTACATTCAGTTCAAATTTCAATATTATAGAAATCATAATCTTTGAATTAAAACAAAAGAATTCTGTGATATTCAACATAAAACATTTAACATATACTGTTTCAAACAGTTCCTTCCTTTTTATATGTTAAATGGTCATGAAAATAACTATGGGAGCTAAATATTTATAAATGAAACAGTAGGTACTGCATCAATTTCATCATTGCCTCAGTGGGATTTGTCGTAGAAGTTTACATCTGACAGTAAAGTGTAGCGTCCCATACATGTCCTTTTGTTTTGATTTATTCCCTTAACCATCCCCACAGAGACAGATGAAGCATAGTGATGATAGAATTGAAGATAAAGAGTTGCTTCATTTAGTCTCCTTAATTAATTCCATCTTTGCCACAATTGCATTATGTTTATGATTCTTATCCTTTTATGACTGCTATCAGCACTTTCATTTTTCAATTTTCCTGTAACTTATATAAATAAAAGCAAATTCAATAAGACAACCAATTAATTACACAAATTACAGGCACTACCATATAGATAAAGATGATAACATTGCAATAGTGAGCTCTGGGTTCTCTGATAGCATTACCAAGGGATGAAGGCCGAACTTTGCATACAAAGCATAGTTTAGGAATAATAATACATAATATGTAAGTATACAGATTGTGAAAAAAATCAAACATGTAAATGCTAAACTTTAAAAGAGAAAATTCTATTAACAGTGTGAAGGCATATTTATTTTTACAATATGCAGAAAATCAAAGTACATATTTGAATATTATGTGATTGTCCATGAGTCATTTAACTGTAACTGAAGAAAATAAAATCTACCCATCATTACTATATTAATTTTACTCTCCTACTCTTCTCAATTTCAATTAATTACATCATCATTCTTTCATTACCTCAGCCAAAACTTTGTAGTGATTCTTAAATTATTTCTTTTTCTCATTACCCACAATCAATATAACAGTAAACCTCATTGCTTTTACATTCAAATGGACCCAGACGCTGATCCATTTCACTACTGCCTTTGTCCTGTCCTGCAAGGTAGTTTTTAATACTTATTCTTGCATGATTATTGCATTAGGTGGCCAAATGTTTCTTTTATTTTGTCTTTGATTCCAAACCACAGTGAATCAGTATTAACACAGTAGAGGCATTGATACTGCTAAAATACAAATAACAGCTTGCCATTTTGCTTTCTGACATTTTCTGGTGGACTTCTACCTCATTCTGAGTGAAATGCAATTTATCTGCGGTGTCCCACCGTAAATATACATCACTCCTTCCTGTATGTCTCCAGTCTGGATTCGCACTTGAACTCAGAGATCCAGCAGCTGTGGCCTCCTTGCTAATATTTGAACACGCTGGCGAGGCCACAAGTGTTCCTTTGCTGAGCAGTGATCCTGAAATTATCTTCCCTCAGACACCAATGTTTTCTCCTTATTTCTAGCATTTCATTAAAATATCCACATTTTAGTGAAGACCCTCACACAACCCTATTTGATATAGCATTTCTCGACTCTCCTTCTTACATCCTGTTATCACTGTTTGATGTACTTCGTTTACATATTTATTTGTGCTGGGCCTATTTCCATAATGGAAACTTAAGCTACATTGACAGTAAGTATTTTCCACATTGTTTCTAGCATTGCAGCTTAACACTTAGATAAATATCTATAGTGTATGTTGCTGTCTGTAGATATTTATAGGATGAATTGAAAAGTGTAAATTTATTATTATAATTTATTTGCTGTGTGAGCTTTTACTAAATAGTGATGGTCAGGTCCTACTGACACTGTGACAGCACATGATTCAGATCTCCCATTGTCTTTACATACCAGCATTTGTGACCACCATACAGAAGGTATAGTTCGTCTTTTTTTCTAGGTACTGGCTTACCTAGGAATTCTGAACCCTCTGTGGCCTGGGATGTCAGCAACTCTCTCTTCCTTCCACAAGTTGCAAATCAATCTCATTCGTGGACCTGAACCCACCCTTCACCTTCATAGGAGGAAGGAGTTTTTCCTCCCAAGTTAATGTTTGCTTGGTGAATCTCTTTCAATCCTAAAATATCTTTACATATTAGTAATACTTTGATCATAGCTTAACATTTTTTGCATTGAACATCTTCTAAAATATGAAGTTTCAGAAATATAATTAAATAGATGATTAAAATATATAAATATGTGTAATAGCTCCCCAGTAAAAAAATAAAAAATTGATGATAAAAGCGAAGAAAAATCTTGGTAATTGGAGAGAAATAGGTATGGCTGTGGATTACAGAACTCAGTGATATTTCAGAATACATTCCTTTTAAAATGATTTTCAGATTCAGCACTAAATAGAATTCCAACATACTTTTTGTTAGGAGTAGAAATTTCATCTAATATATCAATTTGCTCATAAAATATTGTTCATAATATTTTCTTGTAATCTTTGTAATGTACGTGGGCTATATAAGGAAGTTTCCTTCATCACTCCAAATATTGGTGATGTGAGTTTTCAGTTTATGTTTCATAAGGTTCTAGTTTTTATTTATCAGTCTAGCTGGGAGATTATAAATGTCATCTTTGTACACTATCGCTGTTTGGCCTTGTGAATTTTATTTATTATTTGAGCATTAAAACATTTTAGACTATGCTACTTTCACCATTGATTCCTTCTTTGCTCCAATACGTCTTTTTAATCATTATGATCATTTGTCTACATTATTATCCATACTGCACTGTTTCAATTAATTTCATGGGTCTCAAAAAAAGATTTTCCTCGTAACATTACTCTTATTTTCCACTGTTTTAGCTACTCAAGGTCTTAGGCACTTCTCTATAAACTAGTTAAATATTTTGTCAGTTATTTGAAACATCCTACCACAATTTTCACAGAAATTGATTTAATATAGGTCAATTTGGTAGATATTTTTATAGCCTAAAAATATTTAATACTCTATGAACAAAATAAATAAACCTCTTCATTGTGGGTGTTCCAATTTTTCTCATGTGTTTTGTAGTTTTAAGTGAATTGTAGTTTCACTTTTATCGTAGTTTTGTCTCTAAATATTCATTTCATTATATGAGGTGAATTAATATATAAATGGAAAGGTAAAATGGTATAATGTATTTGCATTTTTCCATTTAAGTGTTCAATTGTTTATTACCCATGTGCATTATTAGAATTGACTTCTGTATTGATATTGGTTTCTGAAAACTTCTTTTTGTTTTCTATTAGGCTAGAAATTCAAATAATCATACAATCCACAAATTAATGAAGTTTTAACTTTTTTCTTTCAGATCTGTATGCCTTTTAATTTTTTTCCTCCCTCTTTTTATTTTCTTATGTTTTATTTTTATTTTTTTCATTACCAGGGATCAAACTCAGGCAGATGCTTGCCAGGAAGGTGCTTATGCCACTGAGCTAAATCCCTGGTGCTTTCCTCCCTTTGTATCAGTGTCCACAACGTCTAGTTCACTGTTGAAGGCACACTGTTCCCAAACTTTAGCAAAAGACATTCAGTGTGGAGGTTTTGCATCAAAGGTTCAGTGTGGAGAAAGTGTCCTGAAAATACTCGTTTCAGAGTTTGATCAGAAATGTGTCTCAAATTTCATTGTCAGGCTTTCTGTGTTTAATAATACAGTCATGTAAAAATAGTTAATACGAATTACAATGATTTTACTATTACTTTTATTTTATAAATATATATGGTACAGGGTAATAAGCAATGTCCAATCATCAGATCATCAGTCATGGTAGTCTAAATTTTCATCTCCTTAAGCAATTTTTAAAAATTTTTATTAAACAATAATTACATATAGTATTAATTATACATATGTTTATGATGGGCATTGGAGTATTTCAATACCAAATAATTATATATGTATGTTTATGGTGGATAGTGTAGTAGTTCAATACATTTATACAATATATCTGATTTCCTGTAGTTATTCATGGGATATATATTAAATTTTCATTAACTGTAGTCACCTCACTGTGTTATAGAATTCCAGAATTTTTTACTTCCCCCTATGTTTTATTATCTGTTATTCAACCTGTCTTAATCCCTCCTCCCTCCTTTCTTAATCTCTATCACTATCTACATTCAAATTGACTATTTTAGCCTTTGTACATAGAAGTGCATATATAGTATTGTCTTTTGGGGGCTAAATTATTTCAGGTAGTGTAAAAGTCCTCCAGTTTCAGTCACTCTGCTGCTAATGTCAGAGTTTTGCTATTTTTCATGATTGAATAAATTCAAAGATAGATAGATAGGTGTCACTTTTTTTGTATCAGGGATCAAACTCATGACCTTGCACTTGCCAGGCAGGTGTTTATGCCTCTGAACAAAATCCCCAACCCAAGTCACATATTCGTTATTTATCCATTTGAAGATGGACACATGGCGTATTTGTATACCTTAGTCACCATGAATATGATTGAAGAAATTTCTGTATGGGTATAGACCATAGTTTCTTTATCAATTCACCACTGAAGGATATTTAAGTTGATCTATTTTCTTGGCTATTGTGAATCAACCTAAATATCATTCAGTGGTGAATAAACATTGGGCATATAATATCTCTTTGACAAGCTAATTTCATCTCCTTGGGACACATATCCAGATTTGGGATTGTTGAATCATTTAATTTGACAAATACAAAAATTCACAATGATTTTAAAATATGTACATAAAGTCTGAAACTATTAAACTACTAGAAGAAAATGTCAGGAAAAAATTTCCTTCATAATAGTCTTTGCAAAGAATTTCTTGATATAGACTCTATAAGCACAGGTAATAGCATAAAAAATAGACAAAAGAATTACATAAAAATAAATGTTTTTTGTGTGTCTAAACCACCCTGAGCTACATCAGAAAGTTCAAGACTAGTCTGCACTACATAGTGGGACTATTACTCAAAAACTTAAATAAATAAATAAATATTTCTTCATGTCAAAGAAAATAATCAGCAAAATGGAAAGATAATTTATGAAATTGGAGAGATATTTACAAGCAATGTATCTGATGAGATGTTGATATTAAAAATATATAAGAAATTCACCTCAATGGCAAGGAAAAAATACAACTAAAATGAGATAATGACCCAAAGAGACATTTTTTAAAACACATAGAAATTGCTAATGGATAAAACATCCCAAAACATTAAAAATCAAGGAAATATAAATTATAATGAGATACCATCTCTTTGTTTAGAATGCCTCTCATCAAAAAGAACAAAAAAGATTATTGTTGAAATTAATGTGTTCATGACCTGTGAATAAGTAATTTAAATGATCACTACAGAAAACATTATATATGTTCCTTCAAAAATTAAAAGATGTGCTTGCTTTTCATGATTCATATAGTAAACCCAATCAAATGTACATTTTACTAAACTCTGAGTTTTGTTCGGCCTCCATATATATTCATGTATAGACTATAATATATGAAAGCAGCAAATAAATTTGTAATAAAGTTTCAATATTATCTCAAACATATCTGAAAATACAATTTATTGAATCCATATTATTAGTATTACAATGTTTCTATTGCATAAATTTCCTCATGTTCTAATTTAACGTGGCATGAAATAGAAGTTTGAATAACAACTCAAAGTTGGTTTTCTGTGTGACAGATGTTTTCCCTATGCATTTTAACGATATGTTCTTTAGTTTTTGCCCTCAAGTTACTGGCAAATACAGGTGGTAATTGGCAAAGGCATTTGTCAAAACGAACAGCTGTTGATGTTTTATTTTCCCCCATTTTGCTTTATTTTAACTGTAAGTGGGATTTTGTGAACTCATCACATTTTGAAAGATTGTCTATTCTAAGAGCAGAAAAGCAAAAATGGAATTGTAAATTACAAAGGGCAAAATCACTGATACCATTCAAGAAAATCACAGGTAAGCTAGGGCTATTCACTGAAGCATCAGTTAGTAAATTTAGAAGATCCATCTTTCAACATTTCCATTCAAAGTCAAAGTGAATTATTTTATGTCATATAAGTAAACATTGTTGTAAGTCCTTAAAACATATGTGACCATAAAAGATGTCAAATGAGACAGAAGAGAAAAACATTTTCTTACAATCAAAAATTCTTAAAAGATACAGATCCTGTACAGTGCTAAATTAGTATACGCTTTACTTTTTCTGCACATCTAAAACTTCTTTCTTCCTTCTTCTCTCCCAAATTTCCTCCCTCCCTTGTTGCTTATTGCCCTTTTCCTTCCTTCTTTCCTTCCTTCCTTCCTTCTTTCCTTCCTTCCTTCTTTCCTTCCTTCCTTCCTTCCTTCCTTCCTTCCTTCCTTCCTTCCTTCTTTCCTTCCTTTCCTCTCTGTCTCTGTCTGACTTTGTCCCTCTGTGTCTCTGTGCCTCTGTGTCTCCATCTGTTTGTTTCTGTCTCTCTCCTCTGTCTCTGCCTCTCTCTCTCTCTCTCTCTCTCTCTCTCTCTCTCTTTCTTTCACCTGTTCACGTAGTGGAAGCTCATATAACTGGTGTGGCTGTAAATTGAATCATTTTTCAGCATTGATATGAAGGCACATACTAGAGAAAGTCGATTGGACATTCCTGAATACGCAATTAAATATTGCCAGTCTCTCCTAGTGAGTTAGGGTAGATTTTAAGAATAAGAAAGCTATAAATTTAAAATTTAAAGGAAGAAAGATGAGGCAAAGAATGAAAGACATTTTAGAATGAGGTCATAGAAGCAAGGTAAATAAATAATATTGGAAAGTAGTTTGTCGATTTTTTTTTTTTTTTTTTTTTTTTTTTTTTTTGCCCAGGGATCAACCACAACCTCGCATTTTCCAGGCAGGCATTCAGGCTACTAAGCTAAATCCTCAGCCCTACTGTATGCTTGATGTAATCAGGCCCCTGATTGTGAAGTAAGGAGAATATAGGAAATGGTTCTGGAATCAGTCCAGATCAAAATGTGGACTAGTTCACTATGTGTTCAGTTCTGAGCATATTAGTATAAGTGAGAGAAAAAAAAAAGTCAATAGTCTTTTGTGATAATTTTCCATGAAATTTTCAATGTAAGTAGCAGAAGAATTAACGAAATTAGTCATAAATATAATCATTGGTTTTACAAGAAGTTTTATTCACTCCTGTTTATGCGTTTATTGAGGCAGTTTACATACTCATCTAGACACAACCATTGTTCTAAAGTGAGTGCCACATAGCTTTCAAAGTTTCCTAAGTTAGTCTTTGCATTCTTTAAAACTAGAGGACATCTCAGAGAAAGGATGCCATGATAATTTTAAAAAGACGAAATTCAAAAGGAAGTAGGAGAGTGAGTCTTAAATGTGATCTATTTTCATCTACTGAGATCACAAATGAAACCTATCGGGAACAATAAGTGTTGGAATATCTAACGGTAAGTTTTGTTGTATCATAGGACACATTTCTTTGAAAACACAAACTTGACATCTCAAATTAAAAGAGCTGTGAGACAGGGCTACTACACATTGGTTACTGTGGATGAAACACAGGATACATTCTGTTTTAGAGTCTCTGCTTAAATTTTCAGGAGTTGTCTTCCAGATCTGGTGCTGCAAAGGAAAATAAAGCAAGCCTAATTCTTCTTCCTTTATAAATGTTTTCAGTCAAATATTTTTAAAAGTTTTTTTTCATAAACTTTTTGTTTTTGTTTTTGTAGGGTTCCCTGTATATTGACTTTCTCTGGGATATTGCAGTTTTTATAGGATTTAATTAAGTAGGTACTGTTTTAATCTGAGAACTAAATCTGTTTTTTGCTTATTTTATCATACAGGTTCTTTCTTTTACTTTGGAATACCAAATTTACAGAAACTAGCTACCATTGCCTATTTTTTAGACTTTTCCAAATCCTTGCAAATCAGAATATGCATTAAATATCCAAGACTTAATTGGTTTCATGATTTTGAGTATCAGCTAAATATTTTCTAATACCAAAAAAAGACATTTTTCCCTTCCATAATGGCATGGGTATCCAAATTTTTAGTGTGTCTTGACATCTTTGAATAAACAATTGTCTTGGGGTGCATATTAAACATATATTTAGCTAATGTGTATAAGAAGCAAAACCTCATTTTGATATTTTTATTATCTATATATATATCTATATGTATATCTATATGTATATCTATCTATATATATATACACATATTTATGTATCTTCAAAAAGACAAAATAAATATAACACTAATTGGGTATTTAACTTCATCTTCATGAAACTGATTCACTAGTCTCTGGTTTTGTGCAAGTGTTCCCAAGTCAGTGCATTCTCATTGTGTTTTCTAGTATATGTAATCAGAATTAATTTTTCTGTGCTTCATTCTTGAAAATAGTTGCTTATAAACATACAAACAGCAAAAAACAATGATATATACCAAATAAAACATGACAGTGAAGCTAAAAATATTTTTCTTTAGGAAGATAAGTCTCATAAAATTATAGTGAAGGGACACAATCAAGTATTTTTTTAGTTAAGTATATGATTACAACTCTGTACATTCCACCCGAAAATTTACAGGTAATATATTTATGTTGGCTGAAAATGGATTTACATATGTACCAAAAAATTGATGATCTTTCTTCAGAAACCTTGAAACCTATTCTCAAATTCCTATATCAAAAGAGAAAGCATGACTGCATTTTTGTTTTCTGCTTCCAGGACTGTGTTTGCCTAGTATATCGATATGTATAAAACTGTTTTTCATAAGAGGATCTTGCCATAATTGAGGTCTTGTTTCAAATGCTGTTACCGTTAGATAGATAGCACACATAAGCTGATTTTCACCTTGAAGACACAAGCGTAATTCATTTAAATGAATAGTCAAATACACCAAAAAATGTTGAATCTGAGTCATTTTTCATCTCCAGTTCCAACACATTTTCTTTTTAATTTCATAAATGACATGATTCAATTTCACAAATAATAAAATACTTTCAATATTTTACTCCAGCTTAGCCACTTTACTTCAGATAAGTCCCCATAATCAGCATCTGGCCTTCTCAGAAAATTGGAATGATTCATTCATTTGGACGTCATGAAATTCAGAGGATTGATGATGATTTACATGACATTATACATTTTTTAAAACTTCGAAGCATAAATTTTGTTGATGAACAATGCAGTGATATTTCATTAACTTTGAGTGAACAGTATTGATTGCATCATCTAATACTAGTCTTATAAATCCTTCTTTTTTTTGCAAACTCATCACCAGGTTACACTCAGTAGCTATACAACTTATATTGACAAAGATTAAAGAAAATAATTTTAATGCAAATTTTACTGTATAATGCAAATCTAGAAAGCTAGTTATGTCTTTCAATAGTATGAAAAAATCATTTTTCATTAGCATTATATTTTTATCTGTATCTCTAAAAAATGACAAACAGCAATATCTGTACTGTTAATATTTTCATTTCTAAACAAAGCACAAAATTCGAAATTAGCACATTTACTTTCCAAATTTCTTCTTAAAGGTTTTCTTGCTTATTCAGTTAATCTGACTTCAACCTAATGAGACAAATGGATTTTAGAAATACTGACTTTTATCAAGACAATGTATATCTGCAATACTTTTCATATATTGGTTAATAAAGACTTCATCAATAGAGCGCTTTAAAGGTTTTCAGAATCAGTATCCTACCACAGAACTATCTTTTATAATAGAGTCCACATGAGTTGCAACTTTAAGAAAAACTGATATGAGAAATGTTTCTTAAATTCCATTATTTGTCTTTAAGAAACATTCCTGGATATGCATAAAATCTGATAATGTGTTTTCCACATAAATGTCTTTCCAAGTGTAATCTCTGAAAGCTTACATGACTTTTCCTACAAACTAAGCATAGTGCCTTATTATGTGTCTTTACAAAAACTTCTGGTTGCCAGTTTTTCACTGAGTATTTTTCCTTCATCAAAAATTTTTCTTTTTAGGGTTCTCTTTTCTTTAGATATGTTGAAACCATGATGAAATTTAAAAATATAAATAAGCAACCATTATTTTCCTAGTGTTATCAATTTTCTATATTTAATATAACAACATTTTGAATTAAAAACTATACTATTTTATCTTATTAAATTCTTTTCTAACTTAAAACACACATATCAAATTTAATAGTTAAGTAATAAATCTTACATGCCTATTTACTACCAGTAAATACCTGTCTTTAGAGGCATGTACCGTGCAGCTAATCTGAAATACTGTTTTCTGTAATTCTCCAAGTCACACAACTGTGCTGATCACAGGCAAGTCTGAGGCCTGTGTGTTTTCATTCCACAGAATGGGTGTAGCAGGTTAGGAGCGGAGCTAACAAGGCACTGGACCTCCCCCAACACTGTGTTCCGTTATCGTCTGTACAGCCAGTGCAGCACTGTGCAATGAAATCGTGAAACATGTCTCTAAAAATCACGTAATAAATTTAAAAGTCTGCAGTCTTATGGGGTTACAGTGACCTGTCAGGCATAACTGCATTCTGTGAGCAGTTGTATCTTGTTTTCATTCTTTTATTTTGCTATATATCTCTACTGCCTAGAACCATGTGTGCACATATTTCTTAAATGATTATGTGAATAAAATAATGAGTAAACAGTTCACATCACTGACAATTTCTAAGCACATGAGTGTGTTTAGTAGCATAATGGTCTGTTCTATGCAGAAGAATTTGCTCAAAATCATAGCAAGTGTACTCCTGTTCCTCTGAATAGAATATCAGTGTGCAGAAAAGATATATGTTAACAAACTTCCTTCCTATGACACTTAATATGAAAATGAATCTGAATATTATCCATTTCTTTTTACAGTTGTACATTTTTGAGGACCCATGAGGTTGCAGGTAGAACTGTTGTTAAAGGTAACATAGTGTCTCTAACAAAGGTGAATCAGATTGCACTGCTTTTCCTTCATATTACTTTTTGTTCACTCATTGTCAAAGAGCAGGAAAAGCTCCATCAATATAAAGAGGCAAGAGTGGTAATAATGGGGTGTATAAATCTAGATGACTGAAAAATATGTCTGTATATACATCTATAGATTTAGAAAACCTATAGATTATTTAGAAAATAACCGAAACACATCTAGAAGAAAGGAAAAGAAGTTGTCATTTTTTTCCATGTATTCCGATTATATATTTAGAAAACAAATGGCAGGAAATAGATCCAAAACATTATTAAGTATTGTAAGTAAAGTCAGTAATTTGTTTTGATTATAAACAATCAATAAATATATATTAATTCCTTATATGATAGTATTAAACTGTGAGGAAAATATTACTTTGAAATTTAATGATGCTAATATATAAATGGCCCAATTATAAACTTTATTAAAATAAAAACATCCTCATAAAATGCAATTATACCTTAAAATAAAAAAATATTCTTGACAGAAAGATCAAATATTCAAAAATACCATTTCCCCTGAATAATATCTTAATTATGTAGATTTTCTTTAACTAAAGAAAAATTCCCACTAATAAATGGAAATCTTCTGACAAGGAAGATTAAAATGATCTCAATGGAAAGAGTAGCAAAATAAATCTCTAGTAAATAAAATGAGATACTGGTGCACGAGAAGACTGATAGAACAATGGAGCTGAGTAGAAAATCTAGAAAAAATACTCCCAAACATAAATTGATTTAACATATGAAAATCAGTAGGGAAAACTTGAAGAATAGGTAGATAAATAAAAGTGGAGAAATTATGAAGGCATTAGAATAAATCTAGATTTGTACCTCATATCTTAACAAAACTTCTACTCTATGTGAGTCTGGTTTATACATATAAAGGAAAATCCAGAAAAAAACAATTCAGTGAACATTTTTTTTTCCTCTCATATATTTTACCAGAACAGGCTGAATTATATAGAATGAATAAGCCTTTCAGGAAATCGGATTTACTTACAGAAATGGGAAGAAATGCAGTGGAAAAGGAAAAAAAAAACCCTCTCACAATCCTATTAAAAAAAAAACAATGCAAATGTATTTGCAATAGATGAACAATAATATTTTATATCTAATTAATTACTTTCACTAAATAGGAAGTTTAATGTTTCATTGAACAATAGTTAAATGATGTCGCCTTCTTTGGAAAAATTTACAATATTCATTTTTGAAGATATATTTACAATTACTTTATGCCAAAGTGCAAATTAAAACAGAATGAGATCATGCTTTTCAAGTATAACAACTGGGTTGATGAGAATTGGAAAAATGTGCATTTTTTTGTATCAGTAAAAGTTAATAAGCTTTTGATTGTCACTTTAAAAGATCTTCAAATTTTGATAAAACTAAAATCATGCATATTCTGAAGACTTTGGAATGACTGTGGGAAGCAGCAAAATTAATCTGTAAAATAGAAAAAGCAATAAATTAAAAAAGCAAAAATTTACAGTTAAGTACATTTAACAGTTGAGTACTTGTATTTTACATTTAATTCTAAATTTTACATTTAATTCTAAAATAAAGTAAGCAAAGGAGAAAATTAGGAATAATCTTGAAAGACTGTAATTATATTTTTTTTCCTTTTTACAACCATTGAAAGCATAGAAGACAGGCTTAAATACAAAGCAGAAAATTTTAAGACGTCTTCATAAAGTAAATTATGGAGGAGGAGGAGCAATTAATGTGGTTATGAATACTGGCCAATTTTACACATTAACTGGGGTGAACTGCAGGATATCCAAATGACTGGTGTAGTAGCATTTATCATGAAATTTATGGAAACATAGATGGAACTGATGGACATTATGTTAAACAAAATAAACCAGGCTAAAGAAGACAAATATCACATTCTCTTAATTATACATAAATGTAAAAACTTTGATGTCAAAGGACTAGAAACTAGAATAGCAGTGCTGGATAGAGATCTCATTTTTTCTGTAGAAGAACAAATGCTAAATTGGTTTTTGATACTGAAAGATATTTTACAAGAATAAAATCTTAAAGTAGCATTTCTGAATGGACTTTGCAATTTCTGGGATTGGTTATTTAATCTAATTAAAATTTGAAAATAATCCTATCAGATTTTAAAAAACTCTGGTTTTGTTTTTTGATGGGTAAAATGAAAAATGGTAGTCCATAATGTGAACAATTTGTAGAGATATACAAAATATATGCATTGGATGCTCTGTTAGAAACAAGGACCTAAGTAACTCAGTATATTATACTTCTAAACATTTTTGGAAAACTAAGAAAAATGCCATTGGTTAATTTAATAGCACTGCACAAAGGATTGAAAGAAGAGGGTAATTCAAATTACCAGGCTAAGAGCTATACAGATGAATAAAGCTTATAAGTGTGCCCTTAGCAGAGTCTTATCACTTGATCTACAGGTCTGAAATCATTGAAATTTGAAAGAATGACTTCATGCAAATTGCTGAACTGCAATGAAAGTTGGATAAGATGCTACTGTTAAAGTGAGAGCATGGGTTAGTAACTAATGGGATCCCAGAAACTGAGATGGGGGTGTATGGGAGGACCCTCATGAAGCTGAGCAGATCGTCCTTAAATTCCTATTGTCCTTTGCCATGACCAGTATCTTCCTACTTTCAGCACAATTTGTCTCCCTAACTCCTGTGAAACTGGCCACTCCTTCCAGTAGAAGTGGCTTCTCTACTCTCTGTCACAGAATTATGGACACACCTGGTGTTTGTGGCTCTTTTAGAGGGTTGTGACCCCTCCCTTCTCTTTACTTCTAGAATTGTAATTAGTTGCAAGTCCCAACATTACCTACATGTGAAATGAAAAAATGTGAACCATGTGGATATGCACTACACTCCAAAAGAAATATTTGAGTTTTCTAATTTACGTAAGTAGAAATCCGGGGATCATGCATGTGAAGAGACAGTCAAGACATGGGAACATACTTGAAGAAGCATAGAGTAATGCCTGTGTGAATTTATTGATATAAACTTTTTAACCAGAATTTTTTTTAACTTTACAGTTTGGGGAATTAGAGGACTTTAAACTTTATTTGTTTTGTTGACTAAACTGTGGATCACAGGTACGCTGCATGAGAAACTTGAAAATGGTTAGTCTTCCTTGGTAAAATGTAGAAGAAAAGATTCAAAGCCTTAGAGAGATTAGAATGCTAGAATAGATTTGTCATTTAAAACCTAGTCAACCAAAATATAATAAAGAGCAAAATTAAAAAGTAGATAATAGGAACTAGGGAGATAGAAGCTTCTAAACTATAAGGAGATCAAGAGATGAAGAGAAGGGGTAAGAGGGAAGAGATGAGGATGCTGGTATATGTGTATAGCAAGTTGGTAACATGTAGTAATATGTCGGTAACATGTGGTAACATGTGCACATGTACCAACAAGAAATGCAGACATTGTGTACTACAATCATGTACTAACAGAAAAAGAAATGAATACTACGTACTTAGTGATAAAATTGCAGATACTTAAAGAAAACAAAACAAAACAAAACAAAACAAAAACCAAATCACCCACGGTGGGAAGGCCTAGAAAATATAGCTAATGCTCCAATATCTTGATGTATAAATTTGGGAAAGGATCCTTGCGTCTTTGGAGTGCTTGTTGACTCATTTTTCTGTATCTAACACTGCCCTACCAGTGGAAACCACAGCCCTTAATTTGAGACCCAAAATATAATGAGACTGTTTGGATCCCAAAATGGTGGGAGCCAAGTGGCAGCCCCCAACAATCAAAAACAAACAATGGTGACATGAGTCAAAGCTTTGGTCAAAATAGTCTGACTCACGTGGAACTTTGGTGTGACAAAGTCAGCCATGTGATCTCTAGAAGCGAAATGCATAGAAAGCCTACTAAACCATTATTTTGTATGCCTGATCCAGATCAATGGAATAATTTTATCTTGAACTGTAAGAAGAGAAATTCACCTCTTCATCAGCTCTCAGAGCAGAGACAGTTTATAGATGCAGAATCACCTGAAACCAAGTAGAGGTAACCTTAAGGAAAGCTACTGACTGTTACATCACTGAAATTTTATACAGCTAATCTTTGTTATTTCAGAGAAATCTATGGGATTTTTACCAAGATAACTGTACCCTGGAAAAGATATTACTAGACATTGACTATGAATTGACATTAATTCCAATAGAACCAAATGATCAAGGTGAAACTTTAGACAGTGAACAGGCTTGAGAAAATTAGATGGTCAATGATGTTTTAACACAGATACATCTCACAATGAGTCCAGTGTGCACCCAAATCCATTCTGTGGTCATTTCTCTAGCTCCAGAAGGAATCATTAAAATAGGAGTACTTAGTATCTAACAGAATTCACACACTGATTCTCTGACTTGTGGAATGTGTATTGTTACAACAGAAGAGGCCAAGTGAAAAGCCATTAGACTGCTAAAACCCATGAAAATAATGTCAAAAACAATGCCCAAGTCTAGGAGGGATTGTAGAAATGAGTGTCATTATAAAAGACTTCAAAAATGTAGCAGTGAGTATTCCCACCACATCCCTATTCAACTCTCTTATTTGGCCTGTGAAGAAAACAGATGAATTTGTAAAATGATAGTGGATTATTGGTAAACTTAACCAAGTGGTGACTCCAATCGCAGCTGCTATACCAGATGTGTTTCCATTGCTTGAACAAATTAACATATCCCCTGGTACCCGTTAAGCAGTTACTGATCTGGTAAATGCCTTTTACTCCATAATGTTTCTAAAGCCCACCAGAAACTTTTATTTCCACTGGTCAGAGCGAAATCGCACTTTCCTTATCCTATTTGACAGATATATATCACCTTTTTGACTCTGTGTTATACTTTAGATCACAAGAACTGACCCATTATATCACTGACATTGTATTGGCCGGACCTAGTAAGTGAAAAGTAGCAACTACTCTAGATCTATTTGGAGGCACCTTTGTATCACAAGTGAAACAATCTGGCAAAATTGAAGAGCCGTCTACCACATTGAAATTTCTAGGGGTCCAGTGGTGTGAGGCATGCAGAAATGTTTCTTCTAAGGTATAGAACAAATTCTTGTATTTTTCCCCTGGAGCAATCAAGACTCACAGTGTCACTGAGCATATGTGGACCTTGGGAGTATATTCCCATTTATGTATATTTTCATGGTTCCTTTAAAAAGGGGCTCTAAAATGTTGCTGGTTTTTAGTGGGTGCTAGAACAAGAAAATACTCTGCAGTAAATCTGGGCTTCTTTGCAGGCTGATTTCCACTTAGTCAATATGATTCAGTAGAAACAATTGTACTTGAAAAGATGTTTCTGGAAGTATTACTGACAGACATGGATGCTATGCAGAGGTTATTTTGGGCCTCTATTTTGGGCCATATGTGAACTTCAGTACAAGCCTTTAGGATTTTGATTCAAGACCCTAACATCACCTGCCTAGAGCTACCTTCCTTCTAATAGACAGGTGTTGATTTGCTACTTGACTTTAGCAAAAACCAAATGCTTGACTATATGTCAACAATTACTGTGAATGCTCAGCTACTATATGCTATCTAACCTACCAGTCATGAAATTGAGCATTCACAACAGCACTCCAGCTTCAAATAAAAGTAATATAAATGTGATTGGACTGTTTAGGCCCTGAAGTCACAAGTAAGTAAAAATAGGTTGCTCAAACGCTTGTAGTCCCTTTTTTGCTAGTCTGTCTTCTTTCTCCTAGACTTCCGTCATGAACTTTTGTGGCGTTTTTCACAATCAGCTTTCAGAGGATAAGACTGACATTCACATTTCAGTTATGTTTACATTGCATGCAGACTGTACCAGAAGGTGTAGAGTTAAGGCAATGGAGCCTCTTTCTGGGATATCCATAAGTGTCTGCACTCAACGAAGATTTTCCCAGGGGCAGGACTCTGCCATCTGATTTGCACTTCGCCTGGGAGGAAAAAGAACCACACATGCTGTTACACACAGATTCACATGCTATTGTCAGTGGATTGGCTGGGTGGTCAAAGTCTTAGAAGAAACATTTATTGAAAATTGGGCAGGATGTATTGGATAAATAACTTGAAGATGTTTGTGTTTCATGTGAATGCTCACCAAAAGGAGACCTTGGCAGAAACTGATACTGATAGCCCAAAGGATAAACTGACTCTTTCTGTGGCTACCAGTCAGCTTATTCCCCACCCACCCCTGTCATCACCCAACAGTCTCATGGACAAAGTAGTCATGATGAAAGATATTGAGGGTATGCATGGGGTCAATAATATGGACTTTTAGTCACAGAATCCAGCTTGGTTACATCTCTGAATGTCCATTCTAACAGAAGCAAAAACCAACACTGAGTGCTCAATATGACAGTTTCTAGGGTGAACACCCAACTACTTGGGCACAGTTTGATTATACTGGGTCATTTCCATCTAGAAAGACAGCATTCTGTCCTTTTTTGGATACTTACTTTAGATATAGATTTCTCTTCTGCATACACAATATTTCTCCTGAAACTAAACATGTGGATTTACAGAACGTTCTATCCACCACTGTTATAGTGTCCACAGCACTGATTCTGAAAAATTAACTATATTTGTAGACCCAAAAAAAATGCAGCAGGAGGATCGTGTTTATGAAATTCACTTGTCTTAAATATGGTTCTCATATTCTTGAATGGTAGAAAGGTTTTTTTGAAGGCTCAGTTACATGCCATGTATGTGACAATAATTTGCAGGGTTTGGATAAGGTTTTCCACAATGCTGTATATGTTATAAACCAATGTCTAATATATAGAACTGTTTCTCTGATATCTGTGAATCATGTATCCAGAAATTAAGGGGGAGAAATGGGAATATTGTCACAGGAGTATCTCTACCCTATTCACCTACTAACAATAATTTTTTTTGCCACTTTTGCTGCTTATGCTCTAATGACTTACAGACTTTTGTTCCAGATGTAGAAATGCTTCCAAAGGAGTCTCAGTAATGACTTAATTGAATGAGAAATTATGGCCCCCACCAGCCTCTCATGCCTATGAGTCAACATGCCAAGAAGCAACAATAGTAGATGGGTTGACTGATCTGACCTCCAAGACAAAAGTGGGGTACTTCCTCATAAGGAAGGCAAAAGACACTAGGAAATGAAGATATTCCTTGGGCCTTAACTTACTATTAATATATCCTGTGATTAAAGTCAATAGAAAATTACAATACTCAATACAGACGAGGCTACAAATGGCCCAAGAATAAAGACTGGGAACACCACACCAGATCCAGAACAAAAATCTATTGAGTTCTTGCTGAAGGAAATGGAAAATGGAATGGTTAGTAGAAAAACGTAGTTTTAAATGGCAACTATGACTATGAGGCAGTTATAGAAGCTAGGTCTTAATTTCATTCTGTTATGAATAAATTTATTTATATATATACATATATGTATATTTTTTGTATATATATTATATATGTATATATAATATATATACAGTTGTATATATATTATATATGTATATATATAATATATATACAGTTGGCCCTCTATATCCATATATATCCAAGATCTATATGGTCTTACATCTGTGGATACAAAATATTTGAAAAAATAGAAAAATCATATATTTACTGATAATGTACAGATTTTTTGTCATTGGCATAAAATTTGGTTGTAACCAAAGCAATTCTCTCATATTATATGCATATCCTTAAATCTACTTCATATCTAACTAAATAATAAATATAATATAATATAATATATAATATAATTAATATAAATGGGCTAAAATGCCGACAACCTGGGAAAATATTATTTCTGGGTGTTTTCATGTATTAGTCAATTTCCCATTGCTGTAATAAAATGTTCAACATACACAATTTAGGGAAGAAAAGTTTATCTTAGCTCACAGTTTTGCAGGGCTCCCTATATGTTTACCTTACTATAAGTTAGAAAAAACACAGTGGAATACCTTTGTGGTAGAAATCTTCTCAATGCACAAAAATGAAGCAGAGAGATAGAGATATTCGTGTCTTGCCCGAAACAATAATGGACACTTACAGGTCACACCTCTTCTTTCAACCAAAGCCTAACAATGCATTCATCTATGAATCCCTCAATTAATCCAAATTGTGGGCATCACTACCTTCTCAAGATGCAACATGTCACAGCAGGAGACTTACGAAGGTTATTTTAGATCTTTAAGGACATTTGCAGAAGAGATCAGGATCTAAATCAGCAGACTGAGTAAAGATGAGCTTCCCTCGTCCATGTAAGCAGACATCATCTAATCCATTGAGAGCATGAAAAAAACACAGGAACAGAGGAAGAGTGAATTATATCTTTCTCTCTTAAGGCTTGACATTCTTTTTACTGTACCTTTGAACAGACTAGGTCCCAGTTTTGACCAGTTGGATACTGATATTTATATCACTGACTACCCCAGTTCTCAGAATTTGAACTCAGACTGAATTGTATCACTTTCTTGGTTTCCAGTTAAGAAATTTGAATTTTCTCCTGAATATAATGAAATTCTAGCAAAATATTTTGAGAATGCCCTTCTGAGATTGCCTGACTAATAAGTTTGAGGTGAGAGACAGATTATTCAGCTATGGAGAAAATAATGAAGATAAATAATATGACAGTAGCGGTAATGATAGTGAATGAAGATAAATGCAGATTTGTAAGAACTGGTGTGGTTAGGTCTTTCTGAATGATTGATTTATGGAATAGAAAAGGGGATGGAAACTTCTTAAGGACTTAAGAATCTCACAAGTGATGAAGGAACTGTAGACAGGAAATTAAAAATATAGGCTAGTGATCTAGAAATAACAGACCATGACAAGTTGTATAACTATAATCAACATGGTGATACTGAAGTTCGTGTGGCAGATACTATTGCAGTTGTTTACCAAGAAGATGAAATTAAGAAATAGAATCTAGGTGTATAAGAAAGGTTTATAAGAAGCTTCTAACTCTCAGTAGAATCTGAAGTCATCAGTAGGAAATCATTGAAGGAGAATGTTCAGAGTGAGAAGACAACCTAGGACAGAAACTTTGGTGTTACTAAACTTGATTTATTATGTGGATGAGAAGGAGCTGGTGATAATAAAAGAAAAAAATGAGTAATATTTGCACCTTGGATGTAATTTTTATTTTTGTCTCTTATTAACATTATTACTTTGAGGAATGTATTAGTCACTTTTTCATAACTGGAACAAAATAACAGACACTTGAAATTTAAAGGAGGAAAGGTGAAATTTGGCTCAGAATTACAGTGGGTTGGATCCATGGCCTCCTAGCTCCAACGAAAAGTAGCAAAGTAGATGTGGCTGACACAGGAAATCTCAGATTATGGTTGCCAAAAATCAGACTGAGAAGAGATGATCTGAGGGTTAGAATACCACTTTCCAAGTCATGGTCCCAGCAATCCACCCATTCCAAGGACCAACCTCTACATATGAAACTTTTGGGGGAATATTTTAGATACAGACCATAATCAGGAGAAGTTAGATCTCCTTCTGTAATAAAATACTCAAGTGTTATTTAGACAACTGAAGGAGAAAATGCATTTTGGGTATTAATAGGATATGCTGAAATTATAAGTATCTAATTGATAACCACAATAATAAAAAAAGAAAATGAAGAAAACTTTAGAGAGGTAGGAGGAAAGTGAATGCCAAGGAAACACAGGAGTATACTTTTAACAAATGTACTTTTCATACTTCTTATAGATGTGAGTAACATCTTGAAGACATAAAAAAATGAAGGTATGTCATTTAGTTTCTTTCTCTCAGGAACAGCCTGTCTTTCCACTCTAAAGCCATGATTGCAAAGAAAGTGGAGCAGTGTCTTATAACCATGATTGTGGTGTTATTAGTGGGCATTCTTACATAGGATGAAATTCGTCCTTTGTGCAGATACATATTTTTCTATTTTATTCACAATGTGATTTTTTAAACAACTAAGTGGGCATCTGTGACTTGTGGGCATTCATCCAGAAAATGTTTAAGGACATTTCTCATCAAAGTCATACTTAGCACTTAAAATAAGGCCATATAATTATTAACAAGTATACCAACAGTCGATGAATTTCATGAAATGAGATCAACTTTGATCAAATTACTAACACAAGGAAGGCGCTCACATTTCTGGGCACAGGTGGGAATATTATCTTGGCAGGTTTGCCAGTAGTTATTATGATAGCGATACAAATGCAGTACAAAGAGATCCTCCATGTGTTTTAATTGTGAAATGTAACAAGTGAGGTATTCAAAGTGATAATTGACAATTGGTGCAGTGCGTATTTATGTATATTACCTCACCTTAGTGTATGTTACATTTTATTATAAAATGAATATTTGCAAACATCCCATACAAAACAATGGCAAATAATAAGATGATATGAAAAATTATGGTAATTCTTTAAATGTCTATGGAAGTTCTTTTTTTTGCAGAGATTAATGTTCATTTTAACAGAGATTCAGCTAAAAAATAATTGTCTCCTAGTATGTCATAGTGCTGAACATGGGTTTATAAATGAATGATACATACACATTGCTAATGAATTTTTGCACTCTACCATTTAGTAACTTAATAAATCAACTTTTGAACTTTTATCAACTCATAAGAAAATTATCTTAAAAGAAGAGCTAAAATTTAATTTTAGATCTATGTCTTCATAACTTAGAAGACAGAATATTAAGAACACTGAGAATCATTCATTCCACATCTAGTGTTTATTCTACACATACAATTTACATGGTTATAGGTTTGTTCAAAGGTATTTGCCACAGAATCACGTAAAAGCAAACAAACAAAAACTGGTTTTGTCAAAAAAAGAAACCCAAAACTGATTTTGTTTCATTTGAAGCTTTCCTAATTTACAATTGATTTTCTTGAGTGCCATGATAGGGAAAAATAAAAGGTTAAGTACATTATTATGTGTACTATATATTAGAATACTTTGAGATATTAAGACAATTATTTGTAAAGAGATTTAAATAACAAGTACAAATGCTAACATTAAAATATTTAAGGATACAAGTATATTTTCAGCACTCATATGTTTAAAAAGTGGCAGGACATTTACTAAGGGTCCATCATGTTCCCTGTGACTTCTAAACATTAAATTATTCAATATTTAATTTTTCCTCACAGTGGCCCTATCACTTGCTAATATTATCATTGTCACTATGAAAAGCAGTATGTGCAATAGAACATATTCTTGCTTTCTGCCATACCACTATTAAATATAAGGGCAAGACCTATAGCCACACAACCCGTCCTAGAATCTGTGCTTGAGCCACTAACTTACATTAAAAATACATTCCAAACAGCAACAAAAAGGCTGAGAAGAAATATCCACCTCACCTTCTCAGAGGCTTTAACAGTTTTGGCCTTATTCGCTCTCTTCTTTAGAATGCATCTCTCCATTTCTGATGATTTATGACTCAGTATCTACAATCGCATATAGAGTGACATGGTTTAATTATCTATTGTCTTAGACAACTAAGATATATCAAAACAAACAAAAACTAAACATTTCCATTTTAATTGTCTTTTTCAGCAAAACTCTTGCAAGAGCAATATATGCCTATTCATTTTCCCCCCACAGGTAAACACAGAAGATTTTGTGTTGTGTCAAGTTGGCTGCATAGGAATGAGTAGTCTACCTAAGACTACACAGTAGGAATAATATTGTGTTCACTTTAGTTTAGGAAAGAACAAGCGGGGATGAAGCGTTGCTATAGCCTGTGAAGATTTTGTATGTTACAGGTTCATCTGTCCAATGTAGGCAGTGCCCAGACCCACAGCAACTCTACAGCATTTCAGGCTTAAAGATGTTGGAGTTGTGTATTTTTAGGCTAGAAAATTACACTTAGTTTATTGACAAAAAATACAAAAATGAAATTGCCAGTTGTTCCCACAGCAAACCTGTTATCCATCTTTGAGGCTTGGAAGTGAGGAGAGACAAGTGTTGGTCCACATTACCCCACACTCTTTGTGCTTTTTCATCCATCCTTATGGATTTCAGTTTTTCCTAATTTCTCTACCTTAATTTCCATCTTCCCTCACCAACTGACCAGTCACCTCACTTCCAATAGCAGCTCTTGTCTTGGTAAACAAAATGAGTTTTCACATGTTTTTAAGGTCAAATCCCTAAAAGAAACTCTGTATTTACCCTAGTGGTCTTGTATCTGTGATTGAAACTTGGTAATATAAATCCTTCCCCAAATAAATTTGTTTCTATCATGATTATAAAATATTTTCAAGTATCACTGATCTCAATCATTTAGTGCCAGAATTCAGTCTGTTTGAAATAATTCCTTCTCATGTTTTTAGCCACACTCAGGACTTTCAATTAACACCTCTGCTTTCTGTCCACGTGCTGGGCTCCTCTTTCTCACTGGTTAAAGTTCTTGGAGTGCTTCCAGGCCAAATTCTCATTTCTATTTTACGTGCAGATGGATTCATTTATACATGTTTATAACCCCATATTTATAGCTTCTACCAGATCCTGTGAAGTCCATACTAGTGCGACTGGTCACACTTCAGGTTGAGTTTCATCATCAAATATAGTGTGTGAAAAATAGAACCACTGACTCCCTACCTGCTGCTGTGCCCAAGTTTCAGATCTAGATCAAGCAGTTTCTGTCTCAGCAAATGATACAAACCACTGCATACTTTAAACTACTGACCTGCACATCTTTTTTGACTTTTCAAAATTGTTTTTATAGCTTGGGGTTCCATTAGAGATGGGATGCTTTAGGTTGAAAACAGATTAGTTGCCTGAAACAGTAAATCTCTAATAATATTACTCAACTTCCTTTAACAATTTTATGGATACCACTATAACTTAAAGGAGGAAGTAAATGAATGTTTATAATTAAGCCTGTATCTATCACATGTTACACAGTACATTTTATTCACGTCTACACATGTATTTACCATCTGAACATTGAAGTTGGTAGATTTTTATTTATAAATGCTTCATCAATAAACCTGAAAGTTGAAATATATATCAAGTTTTATTTAGTTTTATTAAGTTTTATTAAAATTTTCTGCCTTAAATCTATTGCTCACATAGATGTGAGATCTGGTAAATCACTTTTCTACTCAAGATCAGCTGTGTGATATACAAAATTGGCACTGTTTCCATACGTAGCTCACTGATTGAATGCAACACTTAAACAAACATATATAATAATTTTTAAATGGTGGAAACTATAGTATGGCTTTTATAATATTGTAAAATAAAATTTATAGCCTTACTTACATTGCAAATTTTGTCTCTTAATATTGTATTTTTAGTACTTTATAGTTTTCCATGTTAAAAGTGTGAAATTATCATTTTATCATATTTTCAAGGAGTCCGAAATGATTTATGAGCCCCTGCCCTGCCACTCACTTTTAGATTAATGAAGGAATAAAAAAACTTTAGGATAGTAACAATTTTGATGATTTGAATTTAGTGGATAAAGTTTTTTTTATCTCATCATATGGATAAAATGCAAGTGAGATCACAGAATGTGGCCTTCTAACATGTAAGATGCAACCTGGTGATATCTAGGGCAGGCAAGAATGCACTAAAGATCCTTATCAGAGACAGTTCACTTCAGGGGAAGACCCAGCTCTGAATGAATGACAACCAGAGCCAGCTCCTATAAAATAGCTTTCCTAAACAGCCTACTCAGCCTGACTGCTCCAATCATGGTGCAGCTTTTGTTACCTAGTTCATCAGCATAAAACCTTGCTGTGGGTCTGGTAGTCTGATAATACACTAGCACCTGCATTAGAACTGTCAGTGGGCACAATCCCTCAGTGTCTGCTCTGTTTATGGCGTTGCATGCACTGCCACTGTAGCACTGTAGTAGATAATCAAAAGGTCCTTATTGGAGGTGCTAATTTACATATTATGTTCTTTTTAATTTATTATTCAAAGCATAATTGTGATCAAGGAGGCCACAGAGCTCAGGTAAACTGTTATTAAATAGAGTGCTTCTTACATATTTTCATGTATGATCACATGTCTATTACATTTGAAAGAGATGGTGTTGTCTGTTCTGTGTATCTATACTTAAACCAAAATATGCATGGTGTTTTAGTCACACACAATATGGCAATAAGCATGGATTAACCACCCAATGGCAAATGCTGCTCTGATAGTTACTGAACAATCAGAATTGAAGGTAAGTATCTTATCGCCAGGTTGTTATAGGTTATGATACACGTCTCTCTCTCTGGATATATATGTCAGAGAAGCATAGAGAGTTCAAATGAAAACATCCAATAGTGAATAACAGGCAAATTATCTCAATACTTCAGCAGTCAAAAACACATGCATGTCAGCACACTTTATAGTCAGAGGTCAAGACATCATAATTAAGGCAAAGATCAAATAGAGTAACTGTGGGAACCCGATGTCCTGACCAAGTGATGATTTACTAACTTAATTATTTTAGAATCTTCCAAGGAAAATGGAGGAGTTTGCTTGTTAATAGATGTTCCTCTCAGATACGCCACTGGGTATTTGCTGACATTCACAAACAATTATAACTTATTCAGTTGAAAACCATGTCAGAATATATGGCAGAGGGTTCGAGTGAGTGTCTTTTGATTCCCTTTGCTTAATTAGAAAACTCAAATAAAATGTGTTTCATTTTTCTCTCAGCTCTGAGAATCAGAAAGCTAAGCTTTCTGGACTAAAGAAAACAAGTTTCTCTAAGATATTTATCGTTAGATGCGTACAATGATACATGAATTGGAAAAACTTTGGCGTTTCCCATAAGCTTCACTATGGATTTTAGAAACAATAAAAAATGAGCTAGATAAAAATTACTGAATAACTTACTTAATTAAAAAACTAAATATGATGGTAAGCTTTTATAATTAAAAATATATGTAAACATCTGCAAGACTTATTATTAGCTATTATAATTTGTATACTGAATATTTTTGCTTTCTTTATCAAGATAAGGAGTATTTCAGTGCACTAAGCAAACATACTTGTCATGCAACTTAGTAAACAGAAAAACTAAAAGATTCAAGGTATCACAACAAAATTTAAATTTTTCTCCTAAAAGATATTAATAACTTTCCAGAAATTTTATTTCATTCATTAACTTTACTTCATTTTATAGCAAATGATGCTATATTGCCTTTCTCTGTCTCTCTTGTGGCAGATGTTTTTAGTAAAAATATAGGTTTTATTTTAAGTAAACCACTAAGAAAACAAAACAATAAAAATAAAAATGATTAGGCCCATATTCAGTTAAACTTCCATCAGGCAGATCATATGGCCATGCAGTATCCCACTGGAATGTTATTTAAAACACAAGTTGAGTTTACCTGTACCTTTTCATTATTAATTTAACATTTGAAGGATGAGTTCTTTCAAAATGCCATCTCATTTAAAATAAGAGATCTTTTCTTTTGCAAAATCCTTTTTTAGAAATAAATGTTATCAGGAATGTAGAGCTATGGCAAAAGGATTAAATAGAAATCTAAACTGATACGTTTATGTAAAATATTTCATTAATTTCTTGTTTCTGGTTAGCATAAGGATAACTGAAAATATTGATGGGCAGAGTGAATTTATCAGACAAGCCAGTGATCATGGCTTAGTTTCTTACTACATTTATAATTTTGAGTTATCTCCATAAATGTACCCCTCTTGGTAACCATAGGAACCGCATCCACTGCGATTTGTGTTAAAACAGTTCATGCCTGAAGACATCTATGAGGAAATATATGAATATAATTACATCCTAATTATTATATATGATATTTTACATTATATATTACATGCTAATGTCCTCTGTGCCTGAATGAAGAATTAGATTTGTGATCTTCCTCCACAGATGATATTGATGTATGATATTGAAAGCAAATTCTTAATATTTGAGGGTAAGAAAACTAATGAAGGCAATAAAGGCTTTTAATATTATTCTTGAAGGAACTGATAAGTGAAAGGTTTTTTTTTTAATTTTTTTTACATTGACAGCCTCAAATATATCCATTGATTGATGGAAACTTACCTGTGATTTTTACTTCTATAATTTTACGCTCTGTTTTATAGCCCACTTTCAATATGTCCTACATCTAATATATCAAGTGCTTTGAAAATAATATGAAACTAATTAGCCTAAAAATATTTTGTCTATTGCATAATGACTCGATATTTAAATTAAATTTTAATTATCACTATTTTTCTAATATGTGTACCAATTCCATACACTGAAATGTTATGTTCTCTGAAAAAGAAGATATTAAATGATAATTAACTTTCTAGCTTTAAAAATTTATATTTAATAAAATAGTAAATTCACAATTACTTCATTGTTTAGTAAAATTTTGTGAATTAATATGGAGCATTAAGCCATTCACTTTCTGGATCAGGAAGTAATTTTTATTTCTTACAAAATTTTATAACATTTAATTTATGTAATAAAAGTTCATTACTCATAAATTGAAATTGTAAAATTATGCAATAATATATGATGAGCAATCTGTGTTAGATTTTTTATGGCAAGGCATTCTATAGATTACTAATAAGGGAAGTGAGAATCACACTATAAATTCTCAATTATCTACTGAATACAAACAAATATTTTCTTCACAAATATACTATTAATGTAAATTATAACGGCTTAAAATTTTAGTTTTTATTTGTTAATTGGTAAATATAGTTAACTATGGAAAATATTTACTGCCTCTAGTGAGTGTCCTTTATATCATGACTTTTCAAGAGTAATATGTGCTCTGTTAAGTTTAAAATTGCAGTGTTTAAAGAAACTGTACAGGAGCAACAAAAAACCAAGCAACTTCATAACTAGATTATACTGGTCATTCAGCTGAGCAGTTTTTGACCAAGAATCAGAAGTCCAAGGAGTACATTTGTTACTTGAGTCTGCATTCACTGAAGAAATTTATTAGCACACACCACAGCATTGTGAAGTCCATTGTTTTTCTTTTCATTATTTGGCTCTTCAGAAACTTGAATACTTAAGCTTATACATGATCCTGTATTTTGCTCTCCTTTTAACTGTAAAATGTAAATTTTTAGAGATATTTTGATTCTAAGTATGATAAAAGAATTTGCCAACTAAAAAATGAATTATCATATTTAATGAACCAAAATTCTCTATATTCTTTGAAATGCAGTTTTCTCGCTTGACAGAATAATATACTATTCCTTGCGTCTCATCTCTGCTCTTACATAGAACAAGTAAGCAGGATATGGATTCATTTTCTGTTTCTCAGAACCCTCCTCCTGCAGTATCTTTTCATTTGTACTATTATTTACGATTTAAAGTCAATACATGATTCTGTTTAAATATGGAGCCCCGTGTCCCTCTACAAGTCTCTGATACTACATAATCATAACCTTCCTTCCCCTGAAAAAGCTACCTGCAATGGCAACGAAGGCAGAGAAAGCTGAAACACTGGACCCGCTTGTTTCTAGATTACAAGGCAGGTAGTAAGGTGAGGATCAGGCTGTCAGCTAAAGCTCTTATTTCCATTTCACTTCTCACAGAATTAGAAGTTGTACAGCAAGTGATTGGCAACAGTGTAGGCTCAATCTTTCTTAATTCTAAATGCAAGCATTCTGAACTTTAATAAAATTTTTGCTTTTACTCATTTTTGTACTCTCTCAGAATTCAAACTTCCTGGCCAAGTTTATGCTGTTCATCTCAAAGGTTATATATTTCAGGATTAGCAAGATATTTTTTCAAGTGCAATAATGTAGAAAGAGCTGAGTCTAGGTAGGTCCATCTTGCTTTACCCATATCTTCCTATTTCCAGTTTATCTTACTCCCTCTTTTCTTTTAAGCCCTAATTATAATTTTCTTTATTAGTACAAAAAATGTAAACCCTTGTAGAAGTGGTTGACTTATGATTCAGTTGAGGAAATAGAAAAGCATTCCTATCACTTCAAATTTTGTATCAAACAAAGACATAAATCACATAAATTTACACAGTAAAAAAAGGAACAAAATTTCCTTTATTTCTGTAAGATCATGTCATAATTTCCTGAATTTTCCTCTTAAGAGATGCTTGAGAAATTTTTAGAGTTATATAACTAGAGTTTAAGGATCAGAAAACTCTCACCTTGGAAGAGCAAAATCAATACATTGGTCCTATTATAGGGCATGTTATATTTTATGGGCTTTGAGATGAAAACTAACATTTCTCTTCTTTTAATTAACTAAAGAATTTTTTTTATTTTACATTTAAATTTTTTAACAAAAGACCTTGAAACTCAATGCAGATTCTTCTTTCTTCCCTTTTCTTTAGTGTGCCAAATATCTGTATCCATCTATATCTACATTATATAATGCAATAAATAAATAGCTACTACTTAATTATTGAAATAATATTAGTGAAAGTCATCTGGACTATTACAGCAACTCAGAGCACAGAAAAGGCAGTAAAAAAAATTGGGACATTGAGAATAATTTTTCCCCATCTTTTTCCATAACAACTTTTAGGTCTTCACATTTGTAAAATTCTTAAGTAGTTTTAGTTTCTATGCCTTTTGGCTTGTAAAAATTACAAATAATAGTGCAACTATCAAATTAATTTTGATGAATTAAACATTCAAAGGAAATGTCAACTACTAAGTATGTAAACAGCAGTGCATGTATTTGTAGTATTGCTGTGTTCTGACTTTAGGACATCTGGATAACAAAGCAATGAAAACTGAGTGACATCATTTGATCGAGTAACACATGTGGCTACGTGAATTTTTGAAAAATCTTTCCTAACTGGTAAAGTTTAAAGTACATTTTAAGCCTTTTGCAGAGAGGCTTAGAGAAAACAAAGCCACAGAAGCAAGCAAGCCCAGTCTGGGAACCAGCACCATGTGCAGGCTGCTACCGGACTGGAACAGACAGACCCAAGCCCCTTCCAGCATGCGGGCTGGCAAACAAGAAAGAAGTACCACCCATCCCACCACCACCACCATAAGCGACAGGCTTCTCCTGAGAAACACAGGCTGTGACGACAGCTATGGAGGTGAAATGCAATGGTGTGCCTGTGGTGCATTGGTGTTTCACTAACATGGCTGCTCTAGGGCCAGTGGTCTGATCCTAGGTTCAGAGGATAGCAGTACACAGTGTGGCATCTAGGAGGAATCTTCTTCTGAGGGTTGTAACCATTGTTGACTCCCTATGGTCTTGTTTTGGAAGTCCTATATCATTTCCATTCTTTTGTTGGGTTGGGTTGTATTCTCTTTTGGTTTGTTTATGTCAAATCCAATGGCAATAATAGCTATTCCAAAGATAGCAAGATATATTATGGTAGCAAATTTGGGTTTACTATTGGCTTGTTTTGAAGTCCTTTGTTGCATTCATTGTTTTGTTTTTACTATTTCTATTCTGTTCTGTTTGATGTTTTACTATGTCTAAAGTTATCCATAGCTATTTTGAAGACATCAAAAGGCATTATGGAAACTATTGTTGATTTTGTAATGTTTTGAAGTCCTATATTTTTTACACTGATTTGTTTTGATTGGTTTTATTCTGTTTTAACCTTTTTAAAATAAAAAAAGTACATTTTAAACACATGGGGCTAAGGGATCATTAAAAAGTAATAGTCAAAACAAGATTATTTAATTTGAGAAGGTCCTGGAATATATGTGAAGTGAGTGTATTTTTGAACTTAAGATAAATGGCACATTCTGTGTATTTGCTTTAGCTTTTTCCCACTGTTTCTTAAATAATTGCCCTGTTTCTTATTTACATGTCCAAAATAAGGCATAGTAACTCATAATAGTCACATTAATTATAACTTACTGGATAAACATGAGGCTTTTATGGGTAAATGGATGCAATTTGTGACCATAATCATAAGTGAAATAAATCAAACATGTATGGGTAGATATTGTATTGTTTCTCTAGTGTAAAAAACTGAAAGAATAAATAAGATCCATAATGTACAATAGATATTGTGAACATGAAAGAGAAAAAAAGGAAAGAAACTGCTCAAAAGGAAGGAAACAACAACTGGGATAAAAGAAAGGAAAAAGAAGAAGGAAAAGGAATGTGTAAATGTATCATATATATCATATATATGTGATATGATATATGATACATATATATAATATATATCTGTTAATTCACCATAAAAGAACATTTTATGCTTTCATTATTTGATTATTTGAACATTTTTTAAGGTCTATATCTTGTAATCTGAATAACTACTTGGAAGACAAAAATATACAATATATTAACAAGTGTTAAACTCCTATTATTTTGTTTTGAAATTTATCATATTTATCAATTTATTTAAAGTAAAAAATATCTGAACTATCTATAAATAAAAAAAATTTACTGGGTCTTTCCATGTATATAATGTTCATGTATTTTCATAAGAGTTATTTTTAAATTATCCAAAGTTCAGAACAATTTTGAGGTAGAAATATACAATTATTTCTATTTTTGCATGGGCAGAATTGAGAAAATCTGTATCATCAAAGAAAGGAAGGATAACAAAATTCCTTCTTTTCTCTTTTTTGATCATAATAGATTATTGTTGTCTACTGGTAAAACACTAATATACTTTGTATGTAGCACATGGGATTATAAAAAATGAAAATGTAGTAAACACTGATGCATAAATGACCCATACAAAACCAATAAAATCAAAGACAAGTGAATAACAATGTTTCTACAGTTTATTTTTAGCAAGCAGTGACTGTTACCAATTATCATTTTGTCACAATTTTATTGAATAATGTGAAATTCTTAAGAAGGGAAAATACCAAAAAAAATCAATGCCAAACAAGGGTTTAACCACCAGATTTAACAGGATTTGTGTGATACCCTTTAGAAACATAGCTTACTTTTTAGAAGAACAAAGCTTTGCATGTATCATCACACTGCCATTTCTCCCCTTCTGTCTTTGTTCACAAACCTCAAATATTATTGAATTTATTTTGCTCTGTGGCTGAATTATTTTTCACTAGGAACTGGGGAGTTTTAATACATTTAAGCCAAATAATTTGCCTTTTCAACTATGCACTAATGCACTCATGATTTCTTGTTGATTGTCCGACATGTTCCTTAATCGACACCTTCACTAATACGGTAAGGCTTATCTGGTTTCAGACTTTCCCTTCCTTGCTTGTACTATCCCCCAGGTATGAATTATGAGGGCCATCAATGTGTGACACAGAGTGGAAAATTAGACCAGCTTGCATTACCTCATTTTAAATTCTTACCGTTTATCCCTGCTGTGAAAAAGTTCACTTCATATGGATTACAATATTCACTAATGGCATGTTTGTGTCAGATTAAAGATACTGAGAGTATCAGCTATTTTCAAGTCCACTATAAACTCGTGTTCATTCACTGTGTATATCAGACATAAGCCTAAATTTTGGCTTTATATAAAGCAGGAAAAATATAATGGTTAACAAAATCTTAACCAGATTAACCAACAGCTAAATTTTAGTAAACAGAAGTCTTTTTAAACTATTCAAGATATAATAAATTGATTTTTCTGTATTTTATGTAAATACTTATCTGTATTTCAATAAAACTTGGCTTTAATATACAATGATTGGTATTTTATTGTGTATTAAACTGTAGCACTTAAGGGGGCCAGGGATTTAGCTCAGCAGCATAAGCCCTCACCTGTAGCACTTTATTCATATAGATAGATATAGATATAAATATATAGATAGATAGAGATATAGACGTAGATATAGTTATATATTTGTGCTTGAGTTTGGATGTGGAAAATTTGAAGCTGGATTTAATGCGACAGAGTAATAAGTGAAAGAAAAGTCACACATTATATGACAAATTCAGTTATCCTCTTTGTTAACTATTTAATATATAAGATAAATAGATTCTGACTGTGAGCTACTGCTCTGCTTTAGTCATATTTCCAGTTGCTGAGACACAGTACTCAACACCCATAATTTAAAGAATAGGTTTGATTTGGCTCATGGTTTCAGGAGATTTATTCTATGATTAGCTGGCTTCATGGCAGAATGCTTATGATGAAAGTCCATGATGACTCCATCCCTACCTGAACAGAGCAGGAAAATATTGTCAGAAAGAAAATAATGAGGGTCCAGAGATAGGCCACGCCTCCCTGCCAATCCATGTATATCTAGGGGAATGCCCCATCAGTCCTGTGGGCATATTCCTAAGGAAATCAATTTGGCATTCCTCCCTAACTGCCACTTTTCTCAAATACAGATTAAACTATTTAAATGACTATGGAGCCAAACATATGAAATATCATTTTCAATTCCTTTAAAACTATGCCATGTAATTCATACTTTTTAAAGTTTTTTAAGTGATATTACTGTTAGCTTCTATCCACAGCTGTTCATATTATCCAACGTTTTCTCCAACAAAGTTTTGGATATTTCATGTCATCAAACTCATCTTTCTAAACAGAGATTCAAAAATAACATTCTAACACCTTTTTTACCTATGGAAGTCTTTCTCAATAAATTTTATATTATACTCAAAATAAATCAAAATCCACATAGTGAAACTTTACAGTGTATTTGTTAAAGTAACAATCAAGTTTCCTAATCACCCTTTAATCTTGCTACCTACTATGTTTCCCAGAATGGTAGATATTCAGTGTTCTTTATTGAGCTTAAAAGTAGTTCTCAGTTGCGTGATATCTGTATTAACACTGATGAATTTCTCAAATACATCATTTCATTTGTTAAGTAACCAAACAAATTCATGATTTCTGTATTAACTTGGGTTGCTATGATAAATTTTCATAGACTGGAAAACTTAAACAGTAAACATTTATTTTTTGAAATTCTAGAGTCTGGAAAATGAGAGATCAGGTCACTGACAGATATAAAGTCTGTTGAGGACATTCTTCTTATTATGCAAATGTCTCCAATGTAATTGTATACTCACATCTCAGAGAAGAGAGTAAAGAAAAAAATCTTTTATTTTTTTTTCTCTAGTAAGGTCACTAATTCTACCATTATACTCCTTTCTTGTCACCTAACTACCACCTGAAAACTTCATCTCCAAATATGATGGCATTTGGTTAGAATTTTGAGGTATAAATTTTGAGGGAGGCAAATATTCAATCTATAACTTTCTTCCTGAAACTCACCCTCACATGCCAAATGCATATATTTGATCTCAAAAAACCTAAAAGTTTTAAATTGTTCCAGCATCAACTCTCAAATCTAATGTTTGATCCATCTGTCATCTAAGTCAGTTATGAATAAAACTTGAGACATGATCATTGTTGAGACAAAATTCTTGTCCCGCTGCAGGGGACAAAAAAACAGTTTGTGGATTTCAAAAATATAATGGAGGGAAAGACATATAACATTTCCATGTTTAAAAAGATAAATAGAAATGGAAAGGGAGAAAAGAAAGCATTATCGTAATAAAACAAGTTCAAAAGCTAGACATGCTAAGTCTATCAGATTTAAAGGCTCAAGAGCAAAGCTCTTTGGCTTGTTATGCTGTTTTTCAGACCCTCTGGGGTGACATTATCACCTTCATGGTTTGGAGGAGTATTGTCCATTCTAGTGCTTCACCTCATAATGCATTCAATCCACAGTGGCTTGAGATGGAAAGTTCTGCATTATTAATACATCATTCGAAAACTAAAAGACACCTTTGTATCTAGTTAGATGAATAGCTCATTTTTGATATTAGAGAATTGAAAAAACAAAGTCAAATGAATGAAGTTATATGCATGTGTATAATATGGGTGTATGAATAAAAAAGTACATAGCATAAAGGAGAGAATGTTGAAATTTTCGAACATAGAAATAATGATATTGAAATGTTGTGTATAGTACTCTAATTTTAGTATCTTACA
The DNA here is from genome assembly GCA_004027295.1 of Dolichotis patagonum. Lineage (NCBI taxonomy): Eukaryota > Metazoa > Chordata > Mammalia > Rodentia > Caviidae > Dolichotis > Dolichotis patagonum. Next base: position 219,588 of record PVJX010000262.1, on the reverse strand, counting down.
TCAATAGAGTTTGAATCTTTTTTTACTAATTCATTCATTCATTTGCTCAGATTGAACCCAGGGCCTTCATACGATGCTACATCCCCAGAATTTCTTATTTTTCACATTTAGACAGTTTCTCCCTGTGTTACTAATTTACCCATGCTGTGCTCAAAATTGAGATCCATTTACCTCAACTTCCTAGAGTGCTAGGGCTATGGGAGTATGCCACTGGACCTGGTTCATTTTTTGTAAATTGAGTTAAAAAATACTAACTAGTCTAAAACCTTTTAGTAGCAAAATATGTATAATAGCTTATAATACTCATTTGACTCTCAAGAAAGTATCATCTATATTAGTCCACTCTTTAGAAATCCCCTACATTTTATACTAATTGATAAGTTGAAAATACTTTGAAAATATATTTATCTTATCTCTGTTAAAGCTTTAGCAGAATCTATTATAAGAATTTATGTTTAATAAATAAAGCTGAATTTTGTGGCAAATTTAATATTAAAAATGTTATTCATAAGAAGTCCATTAAGTAAAAAAGGCAGAATAAAACTTAATAATACTTAGACTTATTTTAAGAACCCAAGGACAACATTTCCTTTAAACAGGACTGTAGAAGATTCTAGAATTGGGTTCTCACTGCTCAGCATGCTGAGTTTGATCACTGCATTATTATGGTGAATATTGTTATGAAAGCAATAGGAAGTAGGTCACAGAATGCCAATTTGGGAGCCATCTTGTTTACAGGGTTGTTTGAGAAAGAAAACTTTTATTGTTCCTGTTAAGAAAAGGTTACTCTATTCAGCTCAAACTTTCAAAAAGGGACCCAAAGCAATTCAGCTGCTTTTTAGGCCACACAGCAATGAGTAAAAGAAGGAAGGAAATGCCTTTTGGTTGAAAAGAAAAGAAAAGAAAAGAAAAGAAAAGAAAAGAAAAGAAAAGAAAAGAAAAGAAAAGAAAAGAAAAGAAAAGGAGAGGAGAGGAGAGGAGAGGAGAGGAGAGGAGAGGAGGAAAGGAGAGGAAAGAAGAGAGAGAAGAGAAGAGAATAGAAGAGAAGAGAAGAGAAGAGAAGAGAAGAGAAGAGAAGAGAAGAGAAGAGAAGGAAAGGAAAGGAAAGGAAAAGTTAAAGATAAAGGTAAAGAAAAATCGATAGTCATATAATGATAGTTAGCTACTGCTGCAATGGCTCTTCTTTGTCATTCACCAGTTTATAATCCTTTTTCTTCCATTGGTAAAAATAGAAGCAGAAGCACAAATGAGAATCTGGGTCAGTCACTGTAATGTCCATGCTAGGCACTCAGCTTGTTATCTGACTATAAAAAGATTCAAAGCACTCTGTAAAAATTCCAAATGTGTACTGATTATATGTCTCTCATTTCCTTTTCGTCACTTATCAGCAGTGCAAATTCTACACAGAAATAGCAAGAAATACACACTTTCCCAGCATATGTATACTCAAACACTTAAATAGATAAACTCTTTTTCTCTGAAATTCTTTTTTTTTAATTTTAAAGAGAATAAAACAAAAGAGGGCAGAAGAAAGCAGATCAGAACAGAAAAACATAAGCAACACAGCACTCTACAATAAGACAACTGGACATTTATCAGTAGCTATCAAAATATATCTTTCTCTGCTGTAGTTGAGCATAGTTTCAAATATAATAATATCAAACATAACACAATAGTATAAAACCATTCAAGAGAATGAAAGAATTATAGGACATTCTGAATCAAATAACAGAGAATGATCAATGGCTACTATAATATCTCATTTTCAATAAGAAAATTTGTTTATACTATCACATATATTAAAATCCCAAAAAGACACAACATGATAGAACCGATGGTAATAGCAGAGTAGAAGCATGGTAGGACTTCTAAGGAAGACGATAATTAAATCAGTAATGGATGCCATAATGTTTTGTTTTCTTCAAATCAGCTGTTCATACCATCACGCATAATAAAGTCAAACAAAACAGAATAAAACCATTCCAACTGATGAATGAAAACATTGAAAGGCTTCAAAGCAATGAAATTGGAAATCATGATTACCTTAAAATCTTATATACTCTTACCAACTCTCATACTAGGGAGGCTATACGGTATTTACACATGTGAGTTTGGTTTATTTTGCTTATGAGTATAGTCTAAAGTCATGTCCATTTATTTATAAATATCACAATGTGATCATTCTCTACAGCTGAGTAGTGCTCCTTTGTATAAAAATACCACAACTTTTTTATGCATTCCTCAGTTGATGGGCACTTAGTTTGTTTCCAAGATCTGGCAATTACAAATTGTGCTGCTATAAACATGGGTGCACATACATCGCTGTGGTATGATGTTTTCAGATCTTCTGGGAATATGCCTAGAAGTGGAATAGCTGAGTCAAATGTGACTTCCAATCCCAGCTTTTTGAGGAATCTCCAGACTGACCTCAACAGTGGCTGCACCAGTCTACACTCCCACCAACAGTGCAGAAGAGTTCCTTTTTCCCCACAGCCTCTCCAGCACTTGTTGGTAATTTTTTCTATCCTGGCCATTCTTTCTGGGGTGAGATGGAATCTCAGTGTCATTTTAATTTGCATTTCTCTAATGACTAATGATGAGGAACATTTTTTCACGTATTTATTTGCCACTCATATTTCTTCATCTGAGAACTGTGTATTCATTTCAGATGCCCATTTTTTGGATTGGGTCTTTGAATTTAGAGGGTCTGATTTTTTTTAATTCTTTATAAGTTCTAGACAGAAGTCCTTTGTCTGAGGGACAATCCATTAAGATTTTTTCCCAATTTGTGGGTTTTCTTTTCACTCTGCTGGAAGTCTCTTTTGACATGCAGAAACTCTTTAATAAGATATGGTCCCAGTTATTGATTCTGGGAAGTATTTCTGTGCAGTTTGATTCTTGTTTATGAATTCTTTACCTACCCCTATATCTTCGAGGTTTTTACCTACTTTGTCTTCCAACAGATTTAGTGTTTCTGTTTTAAGATTTAGATCTTTGATCCATTTAGATTTTAGTTTAGTGCATGGTGATAGGCATGGGTCTAGTTTTAGTCTTCTGCATATGGACAGCCAATTTTTCCAGCACCATTTGTTGAAGAGACTGTCATTCTTCCAGCGAACATGTTCGGCCCCTTTATCAAAGATAAGGTGGTTGAGTGAGTTTGTGGTTGTGGTTGTATCTTCCAATCTATTCCACTGATCTTCAGGTCTGTTTTTATTCCAATGCCATATTGATTTTGTCACTGTTGCTTTGTAGCATTTCAAATCAAATTGTGCTGCCTCCTGCCTTGTCTTTGCTGCTTAGAATTGCCTTTGATATTCTAGGTCTCTTCTGGTTCCAGATGAATTTTAGGAGTGATTTCTCTAGATCTATGAGGTATGTTAGTGGTATTTTGATTGGGATTGCGTTGAATCTGTGTAGTAATTTTGGGAGAATGCCCATTTTCACAATGTTTGTTCTTCCTATCCATGAACAGGGGAGTCTTTCCATTTTCTGAGGTCCTCTTCAATTTCCTTTTTCAAGGTATTATAATTTTCCTTGTATAGCTCTTTTACTGCTTTCATGAGATTAATTCCTAAGCATTTCATTTTTTTGAATGCTAGTGTTAAGGGTGTGGCTTCACTTACTTCTCTCTCAGTATTTTTGTTGTTAGTGTATAGGAATGCTATTGATTTTTGAGTATTGACTTTGTATCCAGCTACATTGCTGAATTTATTTATTACATCTAGGAGTTTTTCCGTGGAGTTTTTGGGGTCTTCTTATGTAAAGTATCATGTCATCTGCAAATAATGATAATTTAACTTCCTGTTTTCCTATCTTTACTCCTTTTATTTCTCTCTCTTGTCTAATTTCTCTGGCTAGCATTTCCAGAACTATGTTGAATTGGAGTGGTGATAGGGGACATCCTTGTCTTGTACCCAATTTTAAGGTAAAGGCTTTCAGTTTTTGACCATTTAATATGATGCTGGCTATAGGTTTGTCATACATGGCCTTTATCATACTGAGGTAAAAACCATCTATTCCAATTCTCTGTAAGGTTCTTATCATGAATGAGTGTTGGAACTTAATCAATAGCTTTTTCTGCATCTATAGAGATGATCATGTGGTTCTTACTTTTGGCTCTATTGATATGATGAATTACATTTATTGATTTATGTATGTTGAACCATCCCTGTATTCCTGGGATGAATCCCACTTGGCAGTGGTGAATAATCTTCTTGAAGATTTGCTGTAACCTGTTTGCAAATATTTTATTGAGAATTTTTGCATCTCTGTTCATTAGGGATATTGGCCTATAGTTCTCTTTTTTAGTTGGGTCTTTCTCTGGTTTGGTACTAGAGTAATATTTGCTTCTAGGAATGACTTAGGAAGAATTGCTTCCCTTTCAATTTCATTGAAAAGTTTGAGGAGTGTTGGAATTAAGTCTTCTTTGTATTTATTGTAGAATTCTGCAATGAATCCATCTGAGCCTGGGCTCTTCTTTGTTGGCAAGGTCTTAATTACATTTTCAATTTCAGTAATAGAAATTGGATTATTCAGCAGTTTTACATCTTCCTGATCCAGCTTTGGTAGTTCATATGTATCTAGAAATCTGTCTATTTCTTCAGTGTTATCAAACCTATGAGAGTAGAGGTTTTCAAAGTAGATGTTGATGATCTTCTGTATTCCACCAAATCTGTAGTAATTTCACCTTTTTCATCCCTTATTGCATGAATTTGAGTTTTTTCTTTCATTTTTTAATAAGGTTGGCAAGGGGCTTATCAATTTTATTTATTCTTTCAAAGAACCAACTCTTTGACTCATTGATCCTTTGTACTGTTTTCTTAGTCTCTATTGCATTAATTTCTTCTCTAATCCTTATAATTTCCTCCCTTCTTTTGGCTTTGGGCTTGGCTTGCTCTTCTTTTTCTGGATGTTTTAGTGTAGCATCAGGTTGTTTATTTGTGTTCAGTCTGTCTTCCTGATGTAGCAACTCTGCAATAAATTTTCCTCTGAGGAGTGCTTTCATTGCATCCCACAAATTCCGATAAGTTGTGTTTGTATTTTCATTTGCTTGTAGATATTGTTTAATTTCTTCTTTTTTTTAATTTAGAGAAAAATAAATTTTTTTTAATTTAGAGAAAAATAAAACAAAACAAAAGAGAATAAAGGGTAGCAACAATACAGAATTCTGTTAACAGAGTCTGTTAACAGTTCTGTTCCACGATCTGACAAAAAAAAAAGCACTATAGTCATCCATCTTACCCACTCAAATATACATTCAATTATATCAAAAGGGTAAAATTAAATACAACAAAACAGAACCAAGAGGATCAGAAAAGCAATGTAAGGGACATAAATTCCAAAACTAGACAATAGGAGATATTCACTCTCTATCGTATTGATTCTTATTTTCTTCCAAATAGTTGTCCATATTGTCACATACAGGGAATTCACATGAAACAACATAGTATGGAATTGATCTGAGCAGGACAAGGAGGACATTTCAGGTCTTTAAGACCAGACAATATGAAAGCTGAGAATGGCTGTCATAGGGACTATCATTCTCCTAAAAACAGCTGTCCATACCTTCATGTGTGTTGAAGCTAAACAAAACAAAACAAGCTAAAATCACTTTGAACAAAGTATGATAATTTTGCTGGATTTCACATCATGACCTTATGGAATAAGCACTGGGTACTGTAGCGTCTCTTTTTCTTCAAAGTAGTTGTTCATTTCACCATGTGTTATATAGTTGGTTCTTGTAAACTGTTTATAAGCTCTACACATGCATGAGTCTCTAAATGTATATCTATCCTTTCTGTATTAGAGGAAAAAGAAAACAAAGCAAGATAAAAAAAAAAACAATTCCTAGAAAAGCATGAAGCAAAAAGTCATATATAACTGCAGGACAAGGTGATATACAATGGTCACCATGATGTCTCAGCAGTATATAACAGCATTAATAAAAACGAAGCATTGGAGACATTATAAGACTTCAAAAGCAAGTAATAAGCAAACCAGAGTGGATATCTTAATGAATCTTGTCATCTTCAGTATAGTTGCCTATATTCTTAGACTTGATGTCATAACAGATTTAAATAAAATCAGTCAATATAAGGTAGCAGTCTAACAACCCAGATTCAGATAACATCAGTAATAATAAGACAGTATAAATTATAAAGGGCTTCAGATTAAGGTGATAGGAAATTAGGGATGATTACCATAATATGTCCTCTTATTTTTGGGATAGCTGACCATGTCCTCAAGTCTAGCATAAGTAGATAAACTGGAACAACAAGTAATCCATTCAAGCAGAGTGATGAGAATAATGTAAATTTTAAATCTTGTTACCCAATTAACAATATCCTCTGCCTTCCTTTTCCAGACAATTCCTCCCCTTTCACTCCCATAGAGTGCACTGCTTGTTTTGGGTCCCACTGCCTCCCTATATAGAGCATCTTAATGGACCCTATCTCCTGATCTACACTGCCTGTGTTTCTCTCTGTTAATATTTCAAGGCCATCTATACTAGAGATTACAGCTAATCTTCTCTGCCTTATTTCTGCTATTCTGTTTTTCTGCCATTGGTTGTCTATTTTTCTGTTCCACTTCACTGTCTGCCCCGTTCACTGAGGCCACTCTGCCATTGTTCCTCAAATGCTAGTATTCTTGTTCTATCTCTCTCTAAAATGTCCTTCAGTATTTTTTGTAGGGTTGGACTGGTGGTCACAAATTCTCCAAGTTCCTCTTTGTCATGGAAGCATCTTGTTTCTCCACTAATTTCTAGAGAGAGTTTTGCAGGATACATCGATCTGGGCTGGAGGTTGTTCTCCTTCATGGCTTGAATTACTTCACTCCAAGCTCTTCTTGACCTGATGGTCTGTGTTGAAATGTCTGCTGTGATTTTGATGGGTTTTCCTTTATAGGTGATCTGTTTCTTTTCTCTGATGGCTTTTAATATTCTGTTCTTATAATGAATTTCTGGGATCTTGATTATTATGTGTCTAGGTGTAGCTCTGTTTTGGTTGTAGGTGGCTAGAGTTCTGTATGCTTCATATGTCTGCATATCATTTCTTTTTTCAATGCTTGCGAAATTTTCCTTAATAATTTCTGTGAATAGCCTTTGTAATTCCTCTGTTTTGACTCCTGCTTCTTCATTCACATGCTTTATTCTTAAGTTATAGATCCTCTTGTCATCCTCTAGCCTTCCAATTGTTACTGCCTGCTCCCTTGTTATTTTTAAGAGATCTTCCCTTTCATGATCATACATTGTAAGCCTTGTTCAATTTTTGATTGTCTATCTTTGGTTTCTTTCAAGCAATTTTGCCATTTTTCTATGAAGTCTTTAGTTTCCTGATAATCTCTTTGAATTTGCTTCATGAATTCTAGGTTTTTCTTGTTTTCTTCATTAAATGTTTCTCTCCTTTTATGTTCCTCCATTCTTCTGTCTGTGTCTTCTTAAGAGGTGCCCAGCCTTTCTTTTATTAATCTACTTATCTCTTGTTTAATTTGAATTAATATTTCAGTTTTGATCCCGCTTACGTGGTCCTGAAGATATCTCTTTATGTCTGCTACCACTGTGTTTGATGTTGCATGTTTGCTGCTCTCAATCTGTTTTGTATTTTCCTCTCCTGGATCAGTGTTCTCAGGGTTGGGGGCTGGGAGTTTTTTCTCATTTCTCCCTCTCATCATGTTTTTGGTTCCCTCCATACAAGTGTACATTGTAATTTCCAGCCCCTCTGCTTGTTGGTTAAGGCTCCTCTGGAGCACACAGGCTAGAGGTTTCTGCCCTCTGCCAGCTGCTATCAGAGAGTGAAGTTCAAGCAAGCACCATGTGCGCTGGCTCCTCTCCTCCAGGCCAGTCAACCTTTGCAGGCCTTCACTGTGTCAGTGTGTGCCAATCTCAGGGAATTAATTTGTAGCAATTCACTGGGTCCCAGCCAGGGGCATGGCCCAGTCCAAGTAGATTCCACCAATCTGCTCGGCGAGGGGAGCAACCAACTGAAGCTACTTCCTTATGGAGTTAAGGCTGTCTTGCCCAAATCCAACATGTCTTCCAGTCGGTTTCCCCTTTCCCATGGGACAGTCTTATCACTCACTGCATGTTGATGCCGGTCCCTGAGAACTGCTGGACTCCCAGACCTCCGACTTCAGCGTGGCTGTGGCACAAATTCATAGTGCTCCTGGGTGCGTCGTGTGCAGGGCTGGGTTCAGTCGAGCCGCATACAGGGATGTTCAGCTCCATGCTCTGGCCGCTCAAGCCAGTTGCATCAGCGCAGCAGTTTGGTCAGGCAGGAATTCAGGCGGCTTGAGGAGGGTGCTGTGCTTGCTGAACTTAGCTTCACTAATAGTAGGCCTGGAACCTCATATTTGAGCGGTTTTTTTAACTTTAATTTCTTCCTGAGCTGAGAGAGTCCATCTCTCTCTGTTTGGGTCTCTCCAGGGTGTTAAATTCTGGCATTTAAGCTGTCTCTCTCAGAGAGGATCTCTCTCCTGCTACCTACTGGTCTGCCATCTTTGGAAACTCCTAATTTCTTCTTTAATTTCCTCCATGACTCACTGATTTCTCTAGAGTGTATTACTCAGTTTCCATGTGTTTGTGAGGTTTTAGCAGTTGCTTTTATCGTTAATTTCTAATTTCATGGCACTATGATCTGATAGCATGCATGGGACAATTTCAATTCTTTTGCATTTACTTAAATATGTTCTGTGGGCTAGTATATGGTCTATTTTAGAGAATGTCCCATGTACTCCTGAGAAGAATGTATATTCTGATGTTGTTGAATGGGAAGCTCTATATACGTCTACCAAGTCCATTTGTTCACAGGTGTGATTCAGCTGTTATTTCTTTGCTGATTTTCTGTCTAGTTGATCTGTCCCTCTGTGTCAATGGCATGTTAAAATCTCCTGTTATAATTGTGTTATTGCTTATTTGACTTTTCATTTCTGTTAATATTTGCTTTGTATAGCTGGATGCTCTGGAATTTAGTGCACATATATTTAAGATTGCTATCTCTTCCCCTTGAAGTTTTCCCCTAACTAGTATGTAGTGACCTTCTTTATCTCTTTGGATCATTCTTGGTTTGAAGTTCACATTGTCTGCAAACAGGATTGCTACTCCTGCTTTTTTCTTGTTTCCTGTTGCATGAAGTATTGTTTTCCATCCTTTGACTTTCAGTCTATGGGTTTCTTTTTGGGTGAGGTGGGTTTCTTCTAGACAGCATATGGTTGGATGTTTTTTCTTGATCCATTCTGCCAGTCTGTTTCTTTTGATGGTGAATTGAGGCCATTTACTTTAATGGTTATAACTTATATATTGGTTTATTGTTGACATGTTATCTTTCTGCTGTTGTATCTTTAGCTTTCCATTCTATTTAATTGTCTGCCTTGCTTGATGGGTTTATCCTATGTGTATCTAGAATATCTTTCAGTATTCCTTGTAGGGCTGGTTTGGTGGTAAGGAAGTTTTTCAGCTGTTCTTTGTCATGGAAGTATCTTATTTCTCCATCCATTTTGAAGGACAGTTTTGCAGAGTACATCAGTCAGGGTTGGAAGTGGTTTTCCTTTAGGATCTGAAATACCTCACTCCATGCTCTTCTTGACTTCATTGTTTGTGTTGAGAAGTTTGCTGTGATTCTGATAGGTTTTCTTTTGTAGGTGATCTGTCTTTTCTCTCTAACAGCTTTTAGTATTCTGTTCTTTTGGTGGGTTTTTGGGATTGTGATTATTATGTGTCTGGGTGTAGTTTTATTTTGGTTATGGCTATTTGGAGTTCTATATGTTTCACTAATCCACATGTCAGTTTCCATTCTCATTTTATGGGATGTTTTCAGCTATTACTTCTGTAAACATCCTCTTGATATCATTGGTGCTGTCCCCTTCTTTTTCATTTATCCCTATTAATCTTATGTTATTTTTCTTTGCATCATCTTACAGCTATTGAATTGTTATTTCCTGATTCTTTGTTATTTTTAAAAGATCTTTCCTTTCCTGTTCACTAACTGCGATCTTATCTTTGAGGTCTGAAATTCTATCTTCACTTTCATTGAGGCAGTTTTTACAGCTTGCAATAGAATTTTTGATTTCCTGTATGTCTCTTTGAATCGGCTTTATTTATTCTTCTTGCTTCTTATAGTGTTCATTCAGGGATTCTATCTGTTTGTTTTGTTCCTTTAATTTTTTAGCTGTGTCTTCACTAGATGTGTTCACTATTTCTTTCACTACTGTTATCATTTCTTCTTTTACCTGGGCAATTATTTCTAATTTGAATTTCTCCATAGCTTCCCCTAGTTTCTTCTTTATTTCAGTTGATATCATTTCAGTCATTTCAGGTGTATGGCTTCTATTTTCTTCTATATACATGGCTCCCAGGCTTTCTTGGGATAGGCTGGTGATTTGAGCCTGCCTTTTGGTCTTTCCTTTTGTCATTTTTCTTTATTTCCTTGGTTTCGGTGGTGTGCCAAAGCTTCCTCTGGGTGTGTTGCAAATCTCCTACTGTACCCTCAGCTACTGGAGGAGTCTCAGCTCCTCGGAAGGTACTTGGCTCCCTAAATTGAGAGGCAAAAGCAGGGTGTGGAGAACTGGGGCCAGAGAAACCCTTGGGGCACAGTCCCCTGTGCTAGGGGTGTGGATATGAACTCAGCAGCTGACAATGCTGGTTTTAGGCTGTCCCCAGGCCAGCCCAATTGAGCCCAGAGTCCTCATGCAAGGTTTCTGCCTCCTGGACTGAAACAAGACTGCTAAGCATGGTTGACTGAGGCCCTGCAATCTGCCAGACCCAGTCTGGCATCCTGGCAGCTCCCCAGAAACTCAAAAGCCATAACATATGTCTCTCTTCTCTGAAATTCTGTCTCTCACTTTCTGTCTCTCCATGTAGTACAAACAATATATAATAATTACTATAGTTTCAGAGAATTGGCACACATGCATCTGACATCTGAAGCATTCTTGCTTACCCTTCTCCTGTTTTCCCTTTTGCCCACCCCCAATCTTTTTCCCTTTTCCATAAATCTACCTTCTTGTCTCTTAGCACTCTTTAATTTTCCTCTTTAAATAACTTCTATGTTGGGCTTCTCAGTTAACAGAAACCATGTCACATTTAAGTGTCTGTTATTTGTTTAGTTCACTTAGCCTGATGGTGTCAAGATCATCCATTTTCCTACAAATGACTCAAGCATAAACTCTTAGAATAATGAAACTTTAATGGTGATATGTAAAAACACATGCATATGTGTAACTTGAGCATACTGCCATCCTAGTTCAATGTATAATCTTAAATGGTAATAAAATTATGGTAATAAAGTAAATCTATGCATAATATTTTAGTGGTCATGTTTCCCTGGATACTCTTAGCCATATTTTCCTACACTCTGTTCAACCATATTCCCACCTAGATCTATGTGATTTTAGCACTGATAAAGTTCCAGTTTCACTTTTGTTATGGAAATAACTTAGAAGTCATTTTTTTCAAAAAGCTAAAGCAACAAACTAAAATACTTTTCTTAGATGCATCAGAGTTGGAGTCACAGGGCAAATCATAGTGAAATTTAGAAAGTCAGTAAATGCAGTGAATTATAGAAAATCCATTTTTACATGGAATAGAGCCATTAACTAGTGATAATACTTGAATGGCAATTTTGACTTTTGTTGGAGATAGAGTATGGTTAACAAAAATGTAACGACTCCCAGAGCTGTAGATTTAAGAGTGTGTCTATGCCTTTGTGGACTGTGAACTAAGGATCACCACTGTTCTCTTCACAGTAAAGAAACAATGTAGATCCCTGTGACTCAGGGAGTGTAGAAGAAAGCAATGATTGAGAAGTGAGCCTGGAACCTTGTCTGTGACAAAGACTGACTCTCCAAAGGAAAAGTTATATTACCAGAGCCTGATCTGACCTGGAGAAAGAACAATTATTTCAGTATGATCCCCTCTAACCTTCCTGTCTTATCTAAGTGGAGAAAAAGAAAGTCTAAGAAACATTTTTTGACACACAGCCACTAAAAGGCTAATAATTTATAGTAAGATGGCAGAACACTACCCTTCTCAACACTTTTCCACCACAATGGCAGTAAATAACAGAGAGGGCTCAAATTATTGAAGAACGAGGATGTAATTTAATAAATTCTTAGGAAAATCCAAAGAAAAGAGAAGAGATTAAAAACATTGAAGCTAGGGCTAGATCAACTGAGACTCTTGAAACTGCAAACTACGGTAAATATTAAAATATTTAAAGTCAAATTTAACAAAAGATCAAATTATGGTAGAGTTGAGGAGGGCAACATACCCTTTTAATAGCTAGTAAGATTCAGTATGAAAAAAATTCCGTATGTAGAAAACCAGTAAGAATATTGTTGAACTAATTAACAAAATTAATCAACTATACCTAATTTATATTCATAGGATACTTTGTCCAACATTAGCAAAATTCCTTTTAAGCTCATATTTAATATCTACCAGAGAAAATATGCCTGAAAAGGGAGTCCATAGGCATCAGGAGGGTGGTATGGAGGCCTACCAGAGATGCAGGCACTCTCCACAACACTTTTTCGGGACATGCTGGTCCTTTATGATGAGGCACATAGTACTATTCTCATCTTGAAGAAACTAGTGCTTGTGTCACAGTATGAAAAATTAGACTCCAGAGGACTGTGCTTAATGAACTAATTCTTCCAGCCAGTCACTGATCTCTTTGGACCCATTATCTTGCATTCATTGTAAAATTGGATCACCTCCCACCCTGAGGCTCTTCAGTGATCCCAACTAAAAGACAACCACTGCAGAAAAATGCAGTGTTTATATACAGTCAGTTAGAGCTCTAGGAAGCACCAGATTTATCAGTGAAAAATATATTAAATGGCTCCTGTCAACTGTGAAGCATTTATCTATGGTATAAGAGTAAAAATCACAGAACTGGTTTATGTTTCTGCAATCATGTGTTCCTTTAGACTCAAAATCACAAACAAAATGTACAAATTCCTGTTGGGCATCTCTCTGATTTCTTAGAAAAGAAGAAACCTGAAGATAACTTCTGTTATATAAGGATAACAATTATTGATCTTTACCCAAGAGAGTCCTGGAATTTTGTCTTTGGACAGGCCTTGGACAAGTAAGGGGTTACACAAGCTTCACCAGGTATGGCAGAGATTTCCGTACCTCAAACTTTGAAGATGCAGTGAAGAAACTCCACAAAAATCTCATAGTGACTATGCCATTTTGATAACTAATATATTCCTGAATTCACCAGTATCTTATTACTGTTATCCATAAGACTTTAACTCATGAGATTAGACACTCATTGGATTGCAACTCTTTCAGTGGTTTTCGTGACTAGTGCAAAGCTTCAATAATTAGAAAAAAGCACTGTGTAATATTTTGCCTTGTTTACACAAACCACAGTGTGTTAATGACTTCAGTATAATGGCAAGATGAAAGGTACTGGTGAGGTGGGTTGACAGAGTCTGCTGACACATCAAGAGCAACTCCAAAATGTAGTTTTGAGAATTGTGAGTTTGCCTAACCCTATGAAAGACTTTAAGCAGTGGATCAGGCAGGTAATAAAATGTCTTGGTGCTCTCCAAACATAAGGACCTCGAAACAGGAGCAATTAAAATCAATGCTGGCACATTCAAGAAGTAACTTACATAAATATGCTCGAACAAATGTTAAGTATAAAAATTATACAAAATATCTTCTAGACTTTACTAGTACTAAACCGGAAGTCAGTAATTGGCTAAATATAGCTGAAAAATTCAGAAATATTTGGAAATAAAAGAAAATATATTTTTAAAATATCATCTGGTGCAAAGAAAATCTTGGCAAATAATTTTAAAATCATGTTGAACTAAAGAAAAATACAAACAAAATTTATCAGGTCTGGGGATTTAGCTCAGTGGTGTGGTACCTGGAAAATGCGAGGTCATGAGTATGATCCCTGTAACAACAACAACAAAAAAATCAAGGTTTGTGTGTGCAGAGAAAACAGTGGTAAAAGACAAATTTATAGCAATGAATGCATATATTTCAACTGAAGGAATATCTAAAATCAGTAACTTAGCCATAAACTTTTGACACTAAAAAGAGTAGGACAGTTTAATTCTAAAGTAGGAAAAATTAAAGAAATAACACTTAGGATAGAAATCAATGAAATAAAAAAAAGAAATTGGTAGAGAAAGTCAACAAAGCCCAACACAAATTATTTGAAAAGAATAAAGTAGATAAGCCTGGGCTGGGGATTTAGCTCAGTGGCATAAGTGCCTGCTTGGCAAGCATGCCCTCCTGAGTTCAGTCCCCAGTACCAAACAAACAAAAAATAGATAAGCCTGAGGTCAAACAATAAAAAAAACATTACTAACACCAAAACCACGAGAGTTTATCTCTGCTAATACCACAGTCATTAAAACAATAATAAAGGAATATTATGAACAAATGTAAGTACTTCAAAACTTGCAACTAGTTTATACAATATTTCTAACCAACATGGCAATTTTTTATAAGCCAATATATAGACAATATTAATTGAGTATCTATTGAGTGACAACCTGCCCAAGATTCTGAAGATGCAATGACAAACAAAACAAAACAAAACAAAACAAAACAAAAAGTGTGCTTTACCATACTGAGATTAAATGTATATACTGTCTTAGTAAATAATTTTACAAGTTATAACATTTCAGAAACACTATTTTCTTTCTGGCTTTCACTTTTGCTTTTTAATTCTATGATCACATCTTAAAATATAATAGCATTATTAATATCTGACTGGGTTAGGTTATGAACTTTGTTCACAATTTTTGACTTTCTATATTACTCGAAGCTCAAGTCCTGCCTATAAATAATCCTCATTTGCTGTAAACCTGCTTATACATACTTCCAGGGATCTTTGTTTTTTCTACTTTTATTCTCACTTACTCTGCTCTGGTCTCATGGATATTGTTTGTTTGTGTTTTTTCTGTTTATGTTTTGTTTGTTTGTCTGTTTAGTTTATTTGGTACACTCCTTAGCCAAATACCTCTATGGCTGGTATCTTTCTTTATATCCTCTGCTTTAATATAGCTGTACTGTTGGAATCTTTCTGATCACTCTACACAAAATACCAACCTCACTCTTAAATATATCTTCCACTGCTTTCTCTCCATTGAAATGGTCCCAATCTGATATAACATGTCATTTATGTTGCATTTTCTATCGATACTCCCCCATACCTCTAAACCACGAGCCAAAAGTCTATTTAGCCCACTGCGAATTAAGCAACACTTAGAATAGTTAAAAAATAATAACTACTCAGGACCAATTTATTAAGTGAATAAATTCCCATTTTTAACAAATGCATATAAAATTTATATTTGAAATTTGCAAACATATTCTAGAAAAAATCATTAAGAGAATTGGTAAAAATCCTCATACATGGGGCATACTTTGAGGTACGAAATTAGAATTTCAACAAATTAATTAAGGAATTAATTAACAAATTAATTGAGAAGTTAAGATTCATATTTCAATGTTCTGTCACCTTTCATATACCACTAAAAGGTGACACACAGTATAGATAAGTCTTTGTCTGGGCAAGGAGATAAGGAACTTAAATCCATTCTATTTGTATAATAAGTTCTTAGTTTGCCGATTTCCACTGTGGAAAAAATAATTTCAGGATCCTTCAGAATAGGAATAAAGCATCTATCAGTGGTCTGAAAGTACAATCATAGAACTGATATCTGATTCTGCATCCAAAGGTCACAAGATGAAGTTAGGGCAAAAGATGAGAACACAGCAAATCTGTGGCTGGAGGCTCATCTGAAGAAGACAAGGTCTCAAAAGTAAAGCCACAATGGCCAGACTTGCTTACTCCTTTAAGGAATACATGGAAATTTGAGATTATACTATAATTGGCTCCACTTAGCTCATTAAATGTAGGTATGCATCAGATACCCACATAGGTGACCAGAACTGGGTCCAGCTCCTCCCCTAAACAATACTGTTTTAGAAGTCCAGTGAGCCAAGGTTAGTGATGTTCAGTCATGTGCCCTTGCCACATGCCCTGCTTCCTTATTAGATCAATATTAGCTAAACAACTATACTTGTAATCTTACTGGTTCATTACAGTTTGACTCATGTAGTACCTATATTGCAGCTTTGCAGTGTAAATCACCCCTGACAAAGACCCTTAGTGGCAGTTCACTCAGGACCCTTCCTGTCTTTCAGAAGTTATCTCTCAATAACTCTTTCCTGTGTTCACTTCGGCAGCACATATACTAATATTGGAACGATACAGAGAAGATTAGCATGGCTCCTGCACAAGGATGACATGCAAATTTGTGACGCATTCCATATTTTAAAAAATAATAATAACTCTTTCCTACTCTTAACCTCCTTTGTCCTTTGGAATTCATTCTATAGTGCCAGGGAACACAAAGTTGGCACATTTGACATTTTGCAGCTTGGGAGTTATATTTCTTCTGTATTAATGGCACACACAAGCCCCAACAGCTCACAGTAAGTCAGACTTTGAGAATCTAAAGGATCTGCACCTCAGCCAAGGTGCCTCCCTTTAATTCCTAAATGTGATTGACAGGAATGATTGACAGGGTGCTGTCCTATCTTAAGGGTTCTCAACATGCATACTTGTCCTAGAATTCTCTCTGATCTTAATTAATGTATGACATGCAGTACGTATTTATTAACCCATAATGTGGCATGAGTAGGGTAAAGGTGACCTGAGGTCAGGCAAGATTCAACACATAGAGTCTTTTCTCTAAAGCATCAGAGATTTTTCTGACTCAGTTAAAAGATTTTCTATCTCTCTTAAGACAATGGAAGAAGGGCTGGCTCTACGGTACCATGTAAAAGTAAAATGGATGGATGTTCCATTGTTTCTAATTGTATTAACTGGAGAGGGTCCAAGAAGGGAGCAAAAAGGGAAAATCAGAACCTTGACTCACTCCACGCACAGCAAATTACAGATTCACAGGTATCCATCACAGAAAAAGAATATTCAAGATGCATCAGTAAGAGGCAGAAAGGACTTATTAGGTAGAATTCTAAAGTAGGCACTCATAAAAATAGTAAGGACTCTCAAGATAGAGAGACTTCACAGTCTGCACCCGCCTGTGTCTAACAGATGGCTTTGGACTGGAAATCTGCTGAACCTGTAAATCTATGGAGATTAAAGGTGATGTTCCTCTTCTGTAGAAGAGTAAAGTGAGGGCACATTCATAGGTAATAGCCATGGTAAGTTATGGGGGAAAAGCTCATTTTGTAAATAAGAGAGAATAGCTAAAGCCCATTGGAAGTAAAAAGGAAAGATGAAAGTCTATTTGCAAGTAAAGGGGACAATTTATTGAACATAACTTCTTTTTGACTGAATTTGTGGTATTAACCTGCAATGTTTTCTTTTTCAATTTGAAGTTTTCATTACAAGTGCAATTTTAGAATTTTGGTTTTCCTTGTCTCCTTTTTACCTATCTTTATTTACTCTACCCTACCTCAAAAGCAGGTTCCAACTCACAACTAGTCTTGCCTAAATAGATATCTCAGATGGTACTCAGATAAATAGCACTATTTATCATTACCTTTCAAACTTTAGTAGTTGCTTATGCTTTAGTGGGAAGATCTTACTGTGGATTTCTCCTGGGGTGTAGCTAACGAATGATGGGTATGGAATCACCCAGAGACTTCTCCTGTCACATCTGGTAAACCATGATGTCAGTCTTGTTGACCTCATCTGTCTTGTGGATTATAACAGAACTCCAGTAGTTCAGCCATATCTGCAGGTTCTACACTTGTAGACTGAAGCAGCCACAGATCAAAATGTATTTGGAAAATAATTGTGTCTGTACTGAACAGGTATAAATGTCTTATTCCTGCCTTCATTCCCTAAATAGTAACTAACACAATAACAATATTTACATAGCATTTGCATCTTATATAAATATCTAGAAAATTATATGGGGAAACTTGAGCACCCATGGATTTTGATGTCCACGAAGGGTCAGGAACCTGTCAATTCTGGGTGTCAAGTGATGACGCTGTGGTGCCTGGACTTCATCACAGCATCACAGAAGGTTTCCAAAGCAGGCATATATGTGAATATTTGTTGAAATTTTTATTTATGAGTTTATCTGTAGTTTCATAATTTCTAGTATGTGTGTATATAATTATATCAAGTCCATTACTAATGTCCATGGAATTCAAACAATTATTAACAGAAATAAACATAGAATACTTCTAACAATCATATTTATGTAATAGCACATAATTTTTTTTCTTCCCAAATACAAAGTTAGGGTACTTTCTCAAGTCAGAGAGAATATATCCTTCCCATTATTACCTTTTGCTCCTTCTCATGAATAATCACTGTCTACCTTCATCAGATTGACACATTACCATATCCATAGACCAATCAGCAATGTCTGATTTAAAGAGGCTGGTGAATAAAGTGTAACCTGGGTGTCATCCAATTCCACAGAATTAATGTTGTATAAAAATGATATTGCTGCAGTCACATCCATTTAGAAATCTAAGTTCACGCTGAAACCTTTAATCAACTGATTTATACATTAATATTACTCCTAATACAAGTCAAGGAGCCACTCAAAATGTGAGTATAAGGGAGAGTTGACACTTGCAAGTGAGTTCAGTTTGCTTACAGCTTTAGATGTATCACAGTCATGTAGAAGACTCAGAAAGCTGTGCAAATTCTCAGATCACAACCTCAATAAGTTCATGAGAAAGTCTTGGGCATCAACGAAACCAGTTATATTTCTCAAGTCCTTTTGCTTTTGCTTCTGCTTTTGTTTTTGTGTTTGGTTTGATTTTGCCTAAACAGCTATCCATCACATACAATTTTCTTCTTTTGTTCTCCCAAATAAATGTTTTTAAAATAATACATATAAAGAAGAGTCTAGTAAAAATAGAATCAACATATTTAAATTAACCCAGTAAAATGCTAACTTTATATGAAAGAAATTAAATGGAGAGTCATGCCAATAACTTTACTAATAACTTTAGACTCTTTCACAGTCTATTTAATGTACTGAGAAATCATAAGACATTGATCATTTAACCTGTCTCTAACTGCTGATCACCACCTTTGTATAGTCCATTTTCAGAACTCAAGATCACAAATGATGAGACCCAATGACTCTGTATAAAAACAATCCAACAGCACTTTCAACATTCAGCGTTGTGAGAGTACTTATTCTAGCAAAAGCATGTGAAATACAGATCCAAAGGTCCTGTGCCTTGTTACATCTATTACATTAAGATTAAGCCTTCAAAATGAATATTTGCTTTTGATTATTGTTTTCCAGGAACTTTATTACTGATAAAAGAATCTTTCATTTATTAAATAGAAGTTCACTGATTTAGAAATTAAACCAAGACTTCTAACTATGTGGCTTTACCATTGACAACATATGAGGTTAAATTACAGAACTTAGAATTTTACAGACATTGTGAATTTCAAGCATCTATTGAATGCTCCACTAACCAGGAAGTAAGAAAACACATGAGAATTTGTTGAAACATAAAAGTGTCATTTTTACTCTTAACTCACTGAAAAAGGAAAAGGTTACATATGAATTACAAACAAATTTAGGTTAGAATGTCTATCATTTATAAATTGAATCTATATTAAGCAAATTCTAGTTTATAAAGTTTGAAAGAAAAGAATTGTCTTTTACTCTGCCAGATTATTTGCTACAATGGAAAGCATTATGTTTTAAAAGATATACATATGTGAGTTATATAAGAATTCTTGGAATCATATGGTATGGCAAAATAATAAGTGTTCTAATATGTTGTAGTCTGGAAAACAGAATTGAAAAGATCCATAAAACTTTTTCTTAAATAAGTACAGATGAAAATCACAAGAAAATGAGACAATAATGTGAAAGTGAGTCCGCAAAAGTTAGTAAATATTTCAAGAAACATAGATTTGCTCACTAAGAGATTTTAGATCTGCCCAACAATGAATACATCGCTATAGGTGGGAATGAAGGTTCTCATCTTACTTTCCTTTCACAGATTTATTTTAGGAAAGACTTTCACCAGATAGCCATTTCACCAACTCTGTATATGTTAGCAAAGAATTTCATAGTATCATTTTGATTCAATATAAATTTTTTTGTTGTTGTTGTTTTTGGTACCAGGGATCAAACTCATGACCTTGCACTTGCCAGCCACTGAGCTAAATCCCTGACCCCTAAATTGAAACAAATGTACTTTAAGAAAATTAAACTCTTTAGAGATCAAGAGATGGGGAATTAAGAAGTAAAAAGAATTAAAATGTGTTATGTACATAAACCAACTCTGCACAGTGAATGTAATCTGTAAGTACTATAAACACATACTGATAAAAATTTTAAAAATAAAAAGGGAGGAAAAAGTAAAGTATTTGTGAGTAAAGCACATCAGTAGTTATTTTCCCATAATTAGAAATATTGAAAGTGGAAAATTGCTAGTAAGTTGACAGAAGAATTTCTTGTACTTGGTAGGATACTGAGGTACTTGCTTCTAGGAATCCCTTTGTAAACTACTATTATTCCTTAATACAAAATTTTAATGTAGGATTCAAGACAGCTGGAATTTCTATTGCCTCTTACTGTATGTGTTCATGGAAAATTATTTGGCTTCTCTAGTTTTTATGCTTCCCGTGATAGGATAACATTACATAATATTTATAGTTCCTGTCATTAAAAATATTCTATGTGCAGGGAAAAAATGAACACTGTTGCACTATTACAAATCAGCAAGATAAAGGATGCCACAATGGATAAAATTATATAAATAAAATATGCATAAAATGTCACACCGAAGTTTTGCGATGAGGTAGAGCTAAGATAGGATTTGAAAAATGGCTAATAGGGATATCTACTTATCCTAAAAGGACAGTAGAGACACAAGCAGCTTACTGAGAGGTAGTATATTTGGAAATAGTAAAGCAAAACCTCTAAGGGAGTGTTCTGGCCAAATGGAAGGTATGTAATGAAGCTACATTATATGCCACAGTCAGCAAACTAGAATCAGTGAGCCAATTCTGGCCTGTTTTTGTAAATAAAATTTTATTGGATCCCAGCCATGCCATTTGTTTCTATTTTGTCTATTGCTGCTTTTCTGCTCCAACAGGAGAGTTTAGTATTTGTGACAGAGACCATGCAGCCAGCAAAATCTTAGCATATTCACTATCCAGACCTGAAAGGAAAGTTTGCTGACTCCTGCTATAAGGATCCGCTCTGTGGCCTTAGAAAAGAAAAATAGAAATATCCTGCCTGTGCAAAAGCCTCAAATGATTTTTCTATAGCAGTCATTTCCTTGTCCTTTATTATTTTGGAGAGGATTCATATGAAAGTTCTTACAATATAGAAGATAATGAAGATTCAGTGAAAGAACAGGAAGACCTAAATGATTCACAGTACCTAAATTTCTGTCTAGTTATAAGAAGTTTAATTTACCATTTATTTAAATGACAGTAATTATGATACTTGAAACAGATGACATTGTGTGCAACTTTGAGTGTTATTTCATCTCTAGTATTAAATAATAAATCTGGATAAGGCTTTAAGGATTAGAACTGTTAACTATATAAGTACCTTGAATGTACCCGGTAGATGGATAATATATTAGAGAGTCATCATTCTTCTCTGGTACCTCATTTTTCCTTTATTCATCTACTAATTTATTTCTTTTTGGCTAGAAAGGAAATTCACTTCAGAAAGTTATATTACTAGGAAATATGGCAGAGGACATAACTCACCAAAATTAGCCAATTTGAAGATAAACCTGTTTCAGCCTCACTTCCAATTTTCCTTTGATTTGTGGCTTTTTCCTATTTTACATAAGGGAAATCTGGATGAGTTCTATCATAAGACAGGCTAGCGCAACATCTGATGATTAATTTTATGTGACTGGTGAAAACTATTGCTATTCATAAAATACACTTAGTTTTAGAAGTGATCAGACTGTAAACATAGTGATTATATGATTAGATCAGTGGAGATTCAACATTCTTTTTAGGACTCTTGTTATTCAGTACCAAGGCTGAAATTTTCAAACCATTTGAACTTTCATTAAAATTGCTGGGGAGTCATGAATAAACTTTCTCATGAAAATGCTGATAATAAAGAGAAAATCATTGGAGATCTGAAGACACGACTCACTACCACCCTCATAATTACCTAGCTGAGAAATTTCAAATTTTCGAATTATTTGTGTGTGGGACTTGGAATAAGCCAAATGGGAGCTTAATTTTGAGTTCTTTCCTGACAGTCAGTGGCTTGTCTATCTATTTTAGTGTTCATACCCTAACTAATGTCTTCTAAATAGTTATTAAAAGTTTAAGAGAATACAGTAGCAACTCCTCCCTTACAAAAGTATTTCCTGTATCAGTGTCATAAAGCCAGATCATTTCTTGATGCACAATAATCTGCAAAGAATAAAGTCCATATATTTAAACAAAATGCTAAGCGAGGATAAGGCTACTATTATGAAAATTTTTATCTTGGCCAAAGGTATCTGATTACGGTTTGCTCTTTCTTGAAACAACACACTTAAATATTATTCTATTAAGATACATATTGTAAGATAGTATCATTGATATTTATGTCATTAATAATTTTGCTATAAAGAAGACTTTTTAAAGTATGTCAAAACCCTGTTATTCACACATTCTCTTTTGGGTTTTGGAGTTCTGGAAAAGTAGTACTAACCACTGTAGTTAATAGTGCATGTTTCAGAATCAGTATGGCAGTGGTGGCAACTGCCACTGCTTTGACGGTGGCTAAGAATGGATAAACAGCTGCTCCAGTTTTGATAGTTACTACCCATCCTGAAATTTTGAAACACATTGTGGAGACAGAGCAAAAAGCTGACTACCCTACCTGTAAATCTAAATAAATGATACTGAAATTTCTGAAACGATGGAAAGTTTAAGCATCAAAGGGATCTTAAGTATGACAAAGTGAAACTGTTATTTGACAACATCTAACTCAGATATCTTTCTTATTCTTTTGTCTGCTGAAGATAAGATACATCAAAATAAAATATCATAACATTTTACCTATACATTTTAATTATTTGTTACTGAGACACAATATCTGATATGCACAATTGAAAGAAGAAAAGGTTTATTTTGGCTCACAGTTTGAAGAAGTTTTGGCCTGTGGTTGGCTTCCGCAAGGCAGGGCCGTCTGGCGGAGGGACAAGTACATAAGACACAACAGTACATAGGAAGCAACAGAATCGAGGCCTTAGGAGGGGTGTTTACTGTTCACTGGGCCACCTTCTCCCGCCAGGATTCACCTACCCAGAGCCACACCCAGCTATAAACCCACCAGTGGATCCATCCAGTATCAGACACCCACGATCCAGGCACCTCCCAAAAGCCCCACCTATGAGTGCAATAGGCTTTTGTGAGGACATTTAAATACAAAATATAACGTCATACAAAAAAACCCACATATAAATTTCTGCTTTAATGATATGACCAATTCGGTTTTCTAGGGCAAAATATTCCTCTCCAGAAGCTGTACAATTGACCTATATTTTACAATTAGGATAACAGTGTTGTAGGATGGAAAAGAGAGTAAACAAGTTTAGTAAGTCCTTCTCCAAAATGTTTCAGGGATTTTAACAGTAAATCTGCTAAGGGTTTTTAATCTTTCCCTTCCTCTGTAGCATTTATTTAGAAAGCTATTAGCCCTTCTATTCCTTCCTTCCTTCCTTCCTTCCTTCCTTCCTTCCTTCCTTCCTTCCTTCCCTTTTCTTTCTTTCTTTCTTTCTTTCTTTCTTTCTTTCTTTCTTTCTTTCTTTCTTTCTTTCTTTCTTCTTTCTTTTCTTCTTTCTTCTTTCTTTCTTTCTTTCTTTCTTTCTTTCTTTCTTCTTTCTTTCTTTCTTTCTTTCTTCTTTCTTTCTTTCTTTCTTTCTTTCTTTTTCTTTCTCTTTATACTTTTAAAACAAGAGGAAAGAGCGTGTGATTATAAGCAATGGCCTTGAGATAAATCACAATCATGTCTTTAATCAACTGGCTGAACATTTTGCTGTAACACACTTTTAAAGGACTGGTTCTGAAGATACCAAACTACAATTCAGTGTGAGTAATTTAAAAGACAACACCATGTTTGGTTAATTCTGAAAGTTTATCCAATTTAGAGTTTTTAAAATAGAAGTCATGCCATAAAAATGTAAAGCTTAGAGGGTTCTTATGTTGAATATTAAAAATAATTTCCCATCTCTCTCCTCAAAATGTATCATATAAATACAGAACAGAGAATTTAGGCACTGAATAGTTGTTGATCACTGTTACAAATTACATTGACTTTCAGATTGTGATCTTTTGTGTTCTGGTATATCACCTTAACCTGTCTTAATGTATATCTTCTTGTTCATGTCCCAAGTGCAATTTATAATCTTAAAATGCTGTATGATCTGCTTGATAATTATATACATTGCAAGTGCCTTGTAGAGAAATAAATATAAATAAATATTACACAAGAAGGTCAATAAAAGTAAGCTAACTTCTAAAACTAGCAAATATTGACAAAACCTGAAAATATTTGATAGAGGACTGAGAATACATACAACCTTTAAAATCCATTGTTAATGTAGTAGTTTTAAAAGTATAAGCAAATGTAGGGAGCAGCATGATAGCCTCACTGCTGCTGCCCCATCCCGCCCTCCTGTGGGCATTTAGTGCATCTGCCTACATTACCCATGATCCTCTCTGCCTGGCCGGACATGACTGCGACCTATCAGGTCTCTCCACAACATCTCTGCCTGATGACAACTTCCTGCCCTCACCCTATATAAACCATGTTCACTTCCTCAATAACTGAGACTTGATTGGAACTGCTCAACTTGTCTCCATCTCTCTTTCCTCTTGCCCTGCCCACCATCCCCGTCCCCCCTCCAGGTGAGACCCACGGACTGATCTGCAGGCCGGATCAAGCAAATATCTTAAAGATTAAAAATTCAACAAAGTTTTCATCATAGTTTAGAATAATATACATCTAAATTTGCCACATGGTAAAGTTTTTATATCTCAATATTAGATTACTGTGTAATGTGCAGGATCAGCCAATTAATTTATAGAATATATTGAGGTCAGAAAATAAAACTAGTAAATTTTAATATTTCTAGGAAGCAGGGCATATAGAGAAATAAATTTGCTACTACAACAGAATGAGAAAGTAGAATTATATGGCTTCTGTACACATTCTAATATTTCAGAGCCAGAATTTTATTTTATTTTTAAATTTTATCATGTTCCACAGGCAGCCGCTTGTTACATCACTCAAGCTGGGCTTGAATTCTGGGACTCAAGTAATCATCTGCTTCAGCCACACTAGTAGCTAAGGAAAGTGACTACCATTGCACACCACTTCCGCAATCAGGATTTGAATCATCTGTTGGCAGCTACTAGAAACATAAGCATTTGTGGGTATATCAATCCGTAAATGTAGATAAAATTGCCTTAGCTGTTTGTGTATTTTTCTTCACTTTTTGACTTGTATAGTGTTTCTCTATACTTTATAAAAAAAAGATCTACCACTTGCAGAGTTGATTGTGTCTACCTGGTTGGATTTCTGCCTGTAGGAATCTCAGGCTAAAACCTCATATTCTCACTCTCTTATCAGTATAATAAGGTTGTCCATTGGGGTTTTCTTAATTATACTCCTTTGTGATTAGGTCCCATTCATACCCTGCTCATTTGTTAAACTCAAAAGATCTGAGTGAAGAAATAGTTACAGATGAACAAGATTCAGTCAATAAACTTTTATTGAAGTACTCTAAATACCTTAATAAAAAGGTTTGTTTATTTGGGTCTGTTGAAGTAATTGTCTTACTCTGTTTTTGTAATTTCACATAACGAAAATGGCTAGCTTATTCTCATCAACTTAGTTTTCGATATATGTTGAGAATCTAGCTTATGGTTTTGAATTATCTTGCCTGATCTCTGGTATATATTAGTTAGCTGATCTCATTCTGGGTAAAAGTATCTTCAAGGAATGAACATATGTCTGAAAATTGAGTCTATGGCCATACCACGCTGAACATGACCAATTTCTCTGAAGTGTCTGAAAATTTGTACACAATAGAAAACTGGAGCAATTTACTGTTTTAAAAAAAAACAGACTTAAGAGTAAATTTTTTTTTTCAATTAGAAAATCATAGCTTTTATTAAAATTTTAAAAATCAAAGTTACAGAAACTTTTATCCATTAAACATAAAAAATATTAATATTGCATCAAATATATGACAATGTACATATGTTTATCAGTAGCAAACAGTGCCATTAGAATTGTTTTATTTTTTTCTGTCATGTGGAACTGAAAACTTGCATTGTATAGGTTCTTATCTATCATTAACTTTAAAATGATGGTAATTTTAGCAGTTACAGTTTGTCATAAAGAGATAATTATATATCATATATATAAATTTCAGAAAAGTTAATCTTTTTCAAGAGAACATGTCATTATATTCAAAGAAAATTTAATTATTCACTCAATATACATGAAATGCTGTAGTTTGTTCCAGTTGCAACTGAATATTACATTATGATATTTGTCTGTTCATTGTGTTAAATTTCTTTCACATATGCTTTCTAACTTTCTTCATTAAAATATATTTATATAAGTGTCCTTTAAAATGAGATCTAAATGAACATAAGTTAAATATTTTATGACAATTAAATGGATGGTAGTTGATAAAGTACCTAAGACTTTATTTTATAATTTTAGAACTTGCATATTACCAAGAAGTAATATTAGGAAATCACATACTTTTCAAGGAGTTTTCTCTAACTACAAGGGGGAAAAAAAGAAAGATCAATTCCGTTTGATCTTCAGAAGTCAATAATCTTCTCTGCAGTAATGAACTCCCTAACAAACACAGAGTGTAAGAATAGACTGACCTTTTATAAAGTATTAGGAAATTATGATGAGATATTTCGAGATTCCAAGATTACACAATTAAGAATAAAATAAATAATTGGTTCTCCTGAAATCCTGTCAAGTGCTAGAGTGCCAACCTTACCTTCCAGTCAGATGTTCAACTACATCAGATTCTGGCATTTGCATCTTTATAAAAGAACATTTTGAGTACTTAAATACTTTTCGGAAATGAAAAGAATGATTGGTAAGGTACTTTTCTTTCATTTTGCAAAACTGTGAATTTCTGCATTTTTCCTAAAATACATGCTTCTGTTATTAAGCCTTAATTTAATTACTCTTGGAATGAGTTTATATACAAGCAAAATTTAAAATATTCATAGAGTTGAAGAATTTCAATGATTGTTAATTCCCAGGCTCCTCACCTCCATCAAATCTTTATAGGAATTTATTCAGAGTTTTTCAACATTTTGTGTCCAAAGGCAATTTGGAAAGTATTTAGGATACCAAAGCACTGGGACATCTACTCATTAAGTAACCCACCTTTCCCCCTGTCTGGAATGTTCAAGATTCTGCATACATAGGTGTCTACTGAAGATAATTGGACAATGAGAGTTTGCCTACAATTATTGTCAATATATTAAAATTGTTCAATATCTTGATTATTCATATTTCTCTTGATATCTTCATGACAAGTATTAAAAGAAGGATCATGGAGAATTAATCATTGTTAGCAAACAATCTTATTTACAATGACCTTCAGTTTCGATGTTGGTCAGTTTCCTAAAGAATACTGCAGATCTATATCTATTCCCCTGAAAAGACAGTTTATCATTTTTAAAGGTTAACTAGGGTAACTAGGTATTCGTAACCCAGCTCTTTCCCTCTTGTTTTCAGAATTCCTATTTTTCAGACTATGGAGTACCTATTCTTAATAAACATTATGTTAGGATGCACAAGGATTGAAATGACTTTCTGTGACTCTTTAAGGGCATCCACTAGGAAATGTTGCAAGTGGTACAAATTTCAGAGCTATTAAAATTATGTCCTTATGTTTCCCAGAACTCTGTGTGTTAGGAGAGAGCTTGGACTCAAATATCTTGGTTCAAATATCTGACAGTTCCTGACAAGACAATAACAAATTCATGAGACATTATCCTGTAACTCTTTTGCTGACCCAGCAACTGGAAGCTTTACCAAATGGTGGAGTTATAAGACTGTTATATGAACATGAAAAGTCCTTGTTCCAGAACTAGCCCAAACTACATCAACCCATTTGCTATTTTATAACTCAGACAGCACTGAGTGTGTGATTTGTGCAGGTACATAGGGCTTTGAGCTTAGAAGCTCTCAGTATATGATTTAATGCTCTACTGTTCCTAACTTTAAGTTCTTGACATTTTTTAACAAAAGGTCTCACGTTTTCATTTTGCAATAGGACCTGCAAATTATCTAGCAAGTAATGACCATAGCAAAATCTTGTTAGTTCCAATTAAGAGAGAATTTTAAATGGCTTACCATAAAACACATTCTAGTAAGAGTGAAAAAAATTATGTAAGAATATTACCTTATTATTAAGTTTATTATATGCTGAATTTCCAGAGGCAATGCAAACAGAAAAAATTATACAACTGAACCATAAAATTTATGCAAAAACAGCAATAACAGCTTTCTGTCCCCAAACACATAGGATTCCTGGTATTGGCAGCGAAACTCTTATGTAGAAGCTAAGCATACATACATACATACATACACACACACACAGAAGCACAGGCATATACATACACATATATATGAAAAAAAATCACAATTTTGCTTGTCAGAGAAGTCACAAGACTTTTACCTTGTAATTATTGTTGATTTCCAACACTTGTATGAGAGTTTGTTCACTGTAAGCTTGTCACTTGTGAATTCTTAACTATGGGAATGTGATAAATGAGGTTTTTCCTTTCTATGCCCTCATTTAAAGGAAGAGATTTTGATCAATCCAATCTTCAATGTTTTCCAGAAACAAGGATGGTCTGTGTGATTCTGAGATTCAAAATTAGGAAGAAATTCCAAGACCTCATCTTAAATCAATTCAGATGCCTTGCAGTTACTGTTTTAAACATATCTTCTAATGATTTAACTTCTCCAATATCACTAAAATCAATTGATATCTGTAGGTTGTTTGATGTTTTTAATTTCTTTCCATATAAAGTCTCTGTGAAAGAATCTATGAAATAATCAAAATTACAACTCTCTTGAAGATACTATCCTGTTTAACTATTCCAAATAAACTGTAACTTTGAGGAGATGTCCAAAGTCTCAGTATGGTGTGTGGCTCTTTATCTTTGGATTCGCTGTCATTTCAATCTTCCTTTTATTCTCACATCTTTTCATTCTGCATTTGTACTCTATGCCACACCCATAAGGAGCTCTTTTTCAAGTCTACAGGCTTCTACCCTACATGCTATTGCCCTGAATGCATGCAATAGTCTCCAATTTGTCTTCCAAATTTTGTTAGCTATTACTTGACTATTTCCCATTCAAAAGGTAAATGCCTGGCTCACACAATTCTGAGAAGTTTGTCTTACTGTCTTCCTCCTCAACTTAACATTACCATGATTTATTCTTTGATCCCCTTGTGTTATTTACTTTTCTTGTGTTTACTATGTTCTAGTATCTTGGACAATTGTCTTCATTCCCAGATGAACACTGTGAAGACCGAAGATGTGATTGACTTGTATACTGATGCATATTTATACTGTATGAAATTCCTCAGAGATTACATTTTATAGAAAGTTATGGCAGATGACACAGAAGGAACAGATTAAGAAACAGATAAATACATAAACTAATGATTAAATGAAGGAAAGTGTTTCTCTGGCTTGTATTTAACATTTCTACTATCACGTTGCTGTATTTCCAACATCTTAGAAAGTTCTGGAAATACAGGTATTATCATTGACTATTCTGTGGGTTTATTAACTCAACAAATATTTTTCAGGCAATAACTCTAAACCAGGCCTAGTGATTTTGTATCTTTAAACACCTAAATTCCATGTTCAGTTTCAGAATTCATCCTTTATAATTGGAAAGTAATAATATTCATACCACTAAATTCATATGTTAATTATAAAATAAATTTATAAAATTATTAGTATTTTTCCTGATAATATGGTTAAATAATTGACTTTTCTTCCTAGATAGCAGTCACATTACTGT
Source organism: Dolichotis patagonum (assembly GCA_004027295.1). NCBI lineage: Eukaryota > Metazoa > Chordata > Mammalia > Rodentia > Caviidae > Dolichotis > Dolichotis patagonum. Next base: position 189,519 of record PVJX010000262.1, on the reverse strand, counting down.
CAATGGTATAGACTGTACTATTAAGTAGAATGTACACAGACTGATACAAAAATTTACAAAAATATCTTAATTTAATTAAATGTCTATCACTTTTTGACTCTGTGGTATCAATCACAGAAATTTAAGGTACAACTCAGTATTATGTTTCCCATAGGACTGGAGCCTTGAAATATGAAAATGTAAAGTAGATAGATAGATAGACAGAAAGACAAGCAGACAGATATAGAAGAGAGATAGATTTTATTACTATTTATCTATCTTGGAAGGAAAAGTCCCACCCAGTTTAGAACTGGATTTCTTCTCATTTTTTCTTGACACCAAAATGAACTAAATATAGAAAATCAGAATAAGGAAGGAATAAGCAGAAGCAGAAAGGATGTGTGTATGAAGATCTGTCATGACAAATTCTAGTGAGCCCAATTACAATTTGTATTTTACATCTCTCCAAAAATTATACCTTGGACTTCAAAGAGCTGTCATTGTGAGTTAAATTTATCTCAATGGCAGTCGAAATGTTCTTCATTAGCCCAACTTGAATTTCAATGAATACTTTGTTATAAATTCTTAAACACATTCGAACATAAAATGTGAGACACAGAAAACTGCCATTAATTCTTCATCATTTTTTTTCAAATACTTATCATTCAATTAAATCATCAGTTGGAATACAAATATATTGTTTTGGTTTCATACACATTGCAACTGTCTAATAAACAAATCCAAAAGCAAAAAAAAAAAACTTTTTCATTTTTTTTTAGGATTTAAGATTTAATTTGCCTACCTAAACTTTCTTTCTCCTTTGGTTCGCTAAATATTTCTCTGACTTCTTCATCCTTTCATGTTACTAAGGCATATCTCTTATTTAGGGATCTATCACATTCACCTTGTCACTTTACTTCTTACATGCCCTTGACTAGAATATATTTCACCAAACAGTTTACATGAATAAAAAGATTGTTTTTATATTCACAATAGTTGTAATGCCAGCACCTAGTATATTAATTTGTACATAAGGTGCTTTATATACATGTGTTATAATGCATAAATAATTTCCAAATCTTCAGGCAAATTTATAATCAAGTTTGCACAAATAGAGTCAAATTAAATACATAAAATATCATTATTATGTGAAATATATAAATCTAGAAAATTGTGACAAAAAATATGTTCATTTATTTTGCCTCCTATGTCATGACATTCTACAATACTTCCTACAGTAAACTCACATGGTTTTTATTATCTTCATTTTTATAATTGAGACATTTAATACATAGTTTAACTAATCGGTTAACCTCTGACTCCTAGGATGCAGGGTCATTGGGCTGAATAACCAGATCTAATCATGTCCTAAGTCCCCTGCCTATCGTTTCATTGGAGAGCTACAGTACTTACATCTGTACAACTTCTGATTCCCTGATAGATTTGCTTTACCTTTTACTTTAGTCTCTCAAGTCAAAGCATGAGGTATGTGGAAATCTTGAGTTCAATCTTAGACTCACAGCTTCTTAATTACGTTTTCTCTCTTCCCCCATAAGTGCAGTCACAATTTAAAAGCTTCTGCAATTGTTGATTACTGCACTTACAATATGCCAGATGTTATCTCATTTAAATTGTGCCCACACACTGCAGGTGCAAAATGGAGGAGAAGATTGAACAAATTTGGACTTAAGTAACTCTGTTTTTTCATATCATCTATATGCTTGGTCCAATACAAAATTTTTTCAACTTTTTTCTATTTGCCTAGTAGACTATTTAATGTTACTTTAAAAGTTCTGAAACTTGAGAATGGTATGTTACATTTTTAGAATTAAAAAATCTTCACCACTTAAGTAGACTTCTTATTTTATCAAACTACAAAGTGAATAACCTTGCACATTATTATTTGCATAAATGTAATGAAGCTAAACCAGTCATGTTTTCCAGAGACTAGAAAACTTTATAAGACATGGCCACAAAACCTCAAAAATGTAATAGCAAGAGGTCTACCATAACCACACAACTTATTTTAAGGTTTGGACCCCTTCTTATCCCTCTTAAATTTTCTTAAATATATTCTCTAGTCTTTCTTCAATGTTATCATGTACAAAAATACAATACTTGTACTAACTCTTATAATTTTGGGTGACATCTCCAGTGGCAACTCTATTGGTTGCTCTGTCTGAATTTGTAAGGAAGGGAAAAAAAAAAGAAAAAATGCTGAAACATCTGTAAAAATACTTATTTTAGGATACAGCTTGGTCCCAGCTTTTAGCACATGAGCAACTACCACATTTCATTAAATCGAGGACACAGTGTATTAGTTAGGGTTATGGAGAGAAACAGAGTTGATGGAATATATGTTCTATCTATCTGAATTATGAAAGATGATACATTAGACTGATTTACAAGATCAGAGCCTAGAAAAGCCAGTCCCCAGTGGCCATCTGTGTGGTAACGCATGAGAGGATCCAGTAGGTATTCTCTCTCAGACTGAGGCTGAAAACCCGGAACTTCCCTAATTGTTGATGACAGTGTGAGTTCCCCTTGCAAGGCTGAGAAAGCTGGAGTCTGATGTGTACAGGCAACTGCATTGGCAAAAGACACACCTGAGCAAGCACAATAGAGCTTGTAAGTTCAGGCTGACTTCCTCTTCACTATTGGGTTCATCTAGGATACAAGAATATTGCATGGTGCCACCCAGTCAGTTAGCTGGTCTACGTGACAAATGTCTCTGGAAATATCGCACAAACATACTCAGGTACCTTACTAATCTCCTTGCTGTCACTCAGTCCTACCAAGCTGACCATCAAACCTGACCATCACACAGTAAATTGTGTGACATGCTATTACTTTAATTGCCATTAGAAAAACACACAAATGGAACACAGCAAATTAAAATAGTTCTCAATTTTTTAAATTTTGTACTATGAAAAGAAATCTTTTTCATTTATGGTGGAAATTTAAACTTTTACTTTTTCCATTTACCATTGTACATATGCATGAAAACATATGCATAAATAATTGGGTTAAAATATTCATCAAACGGTTTCCACTCTTCCCAGCTCACCTTAAGCCCACAGTTGCCCATATCACAGTTTTACTTTGGAATACCTTCCTTGTGACTTCAGTAATATTGCTCATAATATAACATAGAATTCCTTTAAAGAGCCTTCTATATTTGTCTCCAATCTGGTTTCCGTGCAAATAGTTTCACTGTATGGATTTGATTTTGTTACTTTTGAAGTTTCTAGATGATTTTATTGAATATCCTTGGACAACAATGAGAAACTGTATTTTTTCTCAAGTGGCTCTTAAATGTCCTGCTGATTTTCAAAGGGATGGACTATGCTGTTAAAATGTAGTGGAACATGCCAACCCCAAATTGCCCACTTTTGTGCAGAGACTACTTAGGTCTAACAAAATTTAAAAATACAATAGGTTCAAGAAGTACTCTTATTCTCCCCTTCTTACTTTCTGCAAGCTGATGAAACCTCCATATGGAAAATGACAGCCTCAATTCCAAAGTAAACTAAGTTTCTTGTCGTTAAGGGACGGATCCCAGAATCTTAGCCTGAGAAAGTTGTTTATTCTCTGCACACAGTTATGTTTCCACAATTGCTTCTCTTTATTGAACCTCATAAAAACATTTAGGCTTTTGCTACTTCCTTGAGTCTTCATTTCTTTATGAGATCTCATGTGTCTCTTGAAACTTACATCAAATACATTTTTATACTTTACTCCTGTTAATTCATCTTTTACTTATTTAATTTTCAGTCTCAGCCAAAAACTCTGAGAGGATAGTTATAAAATTTTACTTCTTCTGGACCAGTGATATAGCTTAGCAATTCAGTGCCTACCTTGCAAATACAAGGTTCTAAGTTTAATTCCCAGTACAGAAAGAAAGAAAGAAAGAAAGAAATTTTACCCTTCTTATCTCATGACAAGAATTTAACTCCACAGTTCCTTGCCCCAGAAATAACATTTTTTGAACTATGGCAATCTTAAGATATTAATAAATAAAAAATCATTATATATGCATACATGCATAAATAAAACTGCTTCTTAAATACACAGAAGCTAGATAATCAATTAGGAATCTAAAATTCTTAGTGTTATTCTATGACTGGCAAAATGGCTTAATTGGATATCTTTTGCTGTGTTTCTCTTGCACTGATACAAGATTTATTGACCTCCAAATTACCATACAAAACATTTTTTCTCTGAAAACAAGAGGCTTAACCATTGTCTCCTTAGTTCTTTGTCCCTAAATCTCGCCAGATGGAAGAGCTATATCTGTCACCTCAGCATGCTTTGTCATATTGTACTTTAATTTCGTAGCCTAAATATATGCAAAAATCGTGCCAAATACTGCTCTGAAACAAAGGGAAAAGTATAGCCTAGATTTATCAACACTTACCTATTATCAACCAAATATTTTGGTTGACAAAAGTTTCTTTTTTAATGATACTGAGGATGGAACCCAGGATCTTTGCACTGAGCTACATCCCCAGCCTATTTTTTTTTTATTTTGAACCAATACCTCACTGAATTGGGCAGTGTGGTCTTGAACCTGTGATCCTTCTGTTTCACCTTCAGTACTAGGATCATAAGTGTGCACCACTGTATACAGTTTATACATGCTTTTTAAAAAGTTAAACATCAAGAACTATTAAAGATTTTAAACTGTTTTAAAATATGTAACTACTGGGGGCCCTGTAGTGAGTCCCTATTTCCTATAAGGTGTTGCAGCACTTGGCAAAAAGAAAGAGAAAGAGACAGATGACAATGCAAAGGGAATCTGGGATGGCCAGTATTCATGAGGCAAAGAAGGCCACAAGGCAGCCAGAGCCTCAATATTACTGATCACATCTATATTGAGGAAAATGGTGAGGGGATTATAGTTGGATGTTCTAGATAAGTGGCTTGACAGGCAAGGCCTGCTAAAGAAATAAAGCTTTCTTGTGAAAGGAACAGAGCAACCAGATTGAGGTTGTGGATAATGAGTAACCTGTGTGGTAGTTCTGGGAAGGAACTTTCTCCAGATTCACACAGACCTCAGCAGAGACATTATCTCATATCTTAGCTCCACAGTCCCACAGTCTGCCTCTCTGGGCTCAGCTGTGGCTGTTGGCAGGGTGGCAATGCTAGCCCCTGCTCCATCTGAGTGCTGTCGTGAGGCACATACACAGGTTCACTCAGGCTCCTCGGGTACATCCATTTTCCTACAAACATATCAAGATGATCCTACTCTGTGGCAGAATAGCACTCCATTTTGTGTTACTACCACATTTTATTTATCCATCCATCTGCGGATGGACATATAGGATTATCTTTTGTGAGCTGTGCTGCTACAAACATGGTATGCAGGCTTGTTTATTAAAACTGCAAGCCACTTTAGAGAAAGCACCTCTATACAGCCTGCACTGTTCAAAACTAAACAAAACCACAGCTAGGTTTGGGTGGAATCGACATGATAGTTCTCCACATGTAACCAAATATTTGATTATTAAATGTAACTCAGATGTGCTAAAGTACTTGTGTTGTGTTGTGTTGTGTTGTGTTTTATTTTGGTAGTAGGTACCAAACCTAGGACTTCACACGTGCTAGGCAAGTGCTTCACCACTGAGCTACATAGCAGAACTTTTAAAAATTCCACTTTGAGGCAGAATCTCACTATTTTGCTCAGACTGGCATTACTCTTTGCTCCTCTTGCCTCAGCTTCCTGACTAGTCGAGATTACAGACATGTGCCAAATTTTCTAGCTTTACTCTAGCTATTAAATTCCCTATATACTAGTCATCATGTTATAGTTTCATTTGTCTTTTATTTCTAGTGGTATTTTGCCATCATTAGTGCTTCCTTAGTTATTTTATGCTACTGCATGATTATACTTATTGAAAGGCATAGCATACCTACTCTTTCATTTTGGGTTTTTGATACCTTCTTTAAAATGATTACATTCTTTTCCTAAAAGTCGCAGTTGGTAAAGTACCTTCAGGGTCTGACTGATCACATTTCTTGCTCATAGCTGGGATGTAAAACTTGGATGGGAAAAAGCTGTAAAAACAAAGGCACAAAATCATATACTGCAATTTTTAATGTTTTCTTAGGGAACTAAAGTGGTGTATAGGAAATAGCAGCCACTATATTGGAGGTTGGAAAACAAGGGACATATTCAAGATTGTGATCGGCAGATTCAAATATAATTCTAGCTATGGGCATGATGGCTGCTAATTTCTCTGCCTTAGCTGCTAATTTCTCTGCCTTAGAATATATGCACTGATGGAGTTGCCATGGAGTTGTATGAATTAGAACCTGACATAAATGTAAGAGAAAAAGGATATATCCTCTGGTGTTTTATATATCAGTCTAAATCTACAGGAAATCTCATATCATATGAAACAGATGAATTAGCCTATTTTAGGTTACACAAAGAAGCTCACTTTATCTGATCATAAGGAGAGATACAGGTTTCCACAGTTCTTGGTTATCTAAAAGACTTTCTTGTCTTTGGAATAATGGATAGAATGAAAATATTATCTAAGGTGGAATCCTTCCTATAAAATTAGCATTTCCAATTCCCTTGCATTTAGAATAGTATCTATGACATAGTTTTCTAGCGTAATGTCAAAAGATACTGTTGCATCCATGTTAATATTTAAAATTTTAGTTGTTATTGTAGCTGTGAAACATAAAAAAGATTGAGGTTAAAGATAATTGTGATAGGATTCTGCAAAATGGTACTTTTTAGATGCAATAATGCTAGCTCCTCTTTGGTTATCATTCTTTTTTTCTAAAAGTTGAGTGTTGAAAAACTCTAGTTAAATGAGGATTTCATTACTGACAGTTTTATTGCTTACAAATAGTACTGTAAAAATATACAAATTAGTTCAGCAAATAGAAAGCTACAATCATTTTATGGCTCATTGGAAGATAGACATATCAAGCAAGGTCCCTGGGGATCAGAATGTGCTTTGTTATTATTTAACATATTCATTAAGCAGTCAGTGGAAAATACAAATGAGAATGCATCCAAATCTGTAATAAAAAATATTAGAAGTGAGAGATAATAAATCAGCTTGATCAAAAATACAGATGGATCTGGACAGCTGGGGAAATTGTTCAGATGAGAAATAGATGAGTTTTAATGGAAAAAATAGTAAGATAATGAATGTGAAGAAAAATAATAATACACAGCACAGAATTATAAACTAACAAGAAGATGCATATGAAGTAATTGTGGAGAACACATTTTAGTATATTTGCTGATAAACTGAAAAAAAAGACTCCTTCAAATTCCTGTACTATGACAATGAAAGTTAATTGTGCTCTATTATCCCTAAGTTGAACAACTGGAAAAGAAAAGAAAAATTATAATACCACATAGCCAGACAATAAAAATTTGTCTGTAAGCTTAATGGGTGTTTTATAAAGTTAGACAATTTCAGAATAAAAGTGGCAATTGTAACAAAAGCAGGCAGTTTATACTAAGAGACAGATAGCCATTAGAATAATTTTGTTTTTAAAACATTGTATTGTCTACTATACATTCATTCTCATAGACTAACTGCAAACTTTTCAGTATCAAACTTTTTTTACCTAATTACATTAGTGTGGCATTTCTCCAAATTTCATTTTCAAAGTAGTATTGAATACTCTTCTTACTCTCAAGATGTAGGAGAATTTGTCAAACTAAAGTTGACAAACTTGAGTAAATAAAACAAAATGGCAATTCCTGACTATATTATATACTTTAGCCATAAATTAAGCCAGGATATTTCCAACTGTATAAAATCTGGCATTGCTAAGAACAAAGTAAAACTACTTTTAAGGCATATTCAGTATTCATTCGTTCCAAGGGAGCAAAATATTGTCCAATAAAATTATGAGTTGTTTTCGCCAGAAATACTCTGAATTTAAGAAATTGATAGAGCTATATTTAAAAATAAGCCTTCCTGATATGGTAGACTCATTCTTATCATGTGTGGTTTAGACTTAAAGTGTCCCCCCAAATCTCATGTTCAGAGGTGGCACTTTTGGAAGGTGACTGGATTAGGAGGACACTATACTCATGATTATCCTTATCCATTGATGAGATCGTAGCTATATGTTTGAAGTGGGGCCTGGCTGGAGAAAATGAGTCACTGGGGATGTGGCCTCCAGACCTGAAAGGTCTATTCTTATCACTGGGGATGTGGCCTCCAGGCCTGGAAAGGTCTATTCTTGTCATTGCTATTTACGTTGTCTTATTTAGCTTCCTGGTTGTGAAGGGTGGACCAGCTTTCCTTCTCCAGACATCTCTACCGTGCTATTTGTGCCATGGAACAAGCCTACCACATAGTGAACCCTCTGGAACTGTGAGCCAAGTAAACTTCTCACCCTTTAAATTGCAGACATGAGGTACTTTGTCCCAGTGATGGGTAAGATGGGATATACATGGGATGATGAAAAAACCATTTAAAATGGTCTAATACGATGGGAGGAGCGTGGTTTGAACATGTAGAGAATATAACTCTTGTTCTAATCCTGAACATTGACATTATGGTCTTGACAAACCTCACTGGGGACTTGGCCTAGAATATTTTATCTCTCTTTCAGCTCCTCCCTACTTTCCCGGTTTTGTGTCTACCATTCCCCTGGGTCATACCATCCTGCCTTGGAACTGCTGACTACCGACTGGAACCTTTGCAAACTAAGAATCAGAAGAAACCTCTCCTCCATTATGTTGTGGGCATCAGGCATTTTGTCCCAGTAATAAGAAAAGTGATTATTGTAGTTCACATACCAACAGCAACAACAATAGCAACAATAAAATCTCTGTAGCAACAGACATTTATTCCTCATAGGTTTTTTTTTTATTTACAGAAAAATGCAAAACAGAAAAAGGGTAGAAATAATGAAGAATTAAAAAAAATAAGAAATCACTAGCTTATAAATTACATATTTTATCTTTGAAGTAGCTGCTTAAGTCACAAAATCAAAGTTCTTAAATTTAAGAAGCCATAGAGAAGGGTGCTATCATGGTTCAATTTTGGCAGTAGGGGCCCTTTTCTTCCCTGTGAACCTCTACCTTCTCCATATATATTCACATACCAGAAAAGGGAGAGAGGAGAAAGGAAAGAAGGAACACGGTAGGAGGAGGAGTATATGCACCTGTTAACATAGGCTCTAATGCTCTGGTCTGTTACTCTTGGAGTAGAAAAATAATCTCATTGGAATCTACTCACATCACTCTCATTTTTCCATCACAATACTAATTACCAGCTAAGGGCTCCACCATCACCACTGAAGCTTAAGCCTTCTACTCCTTGTGAATGGACACAAGGTTTCTGTGCATAATCTCAGCACATCATTAATTGTTCTCCTTTTTCGTTTTTTTCTTTATTTCTGGAAACTATTGTCCTGAGTTTCTTTCTTTTATGTTCTTTTAAATTTTCTGTTTTGCATTACTGTTTTTTCTGTCCTATATACCATAACTGTTCTATATCAGTATGATAATGAATTTTAAAATCTCCAAAATGTCAGATTTACTTCACTTCTTATTTTACATGCTTTCAGATAGATGGTCAGGTGTTGCCTCTTCTGTTATTTCTTCATAAAGAAGAAAAAATTAATATTCATTGTAGCTTCCTCACTTTTATAAATGGTGTTTCTTCTGCATGGCTTTCTTCTGTATTCCCAGCTGTAGTTACTAATTCTGAAATCCTCTCTTGGGTGATTCTCTGAATTGGAAATTGTGACCTTGAGGCTGTGCTAATAGATCACTTCTTATGTGCTCTGATTCCATGACTATGTGGAAAAGCATCTTCTCTTTGTTCCGAGAGATTCATTCATCCCAAGAGCCTTTGCTTCTCTGCCCTCATGGGAGACATTTCACGTATGTGCACTCTCTGAGCATGGTGGACAAGAAAAAACATATGCCAAATAATGTGCTCATGATATTTCACACAGGAAAAAGAATGGGCAAGGCCAGGTAAAGCATATAAATCAAGGTACAACCTCAGTCAAATAATTTCATAGCATAGAATGTATGGGTTACAAATTTTTAATAAATCATTTATTTTGGAAATCATATTTAAACTTTGCCTGAGAATAGAACCAGTTTTAGAGGTTTATAAACACTTTAGACTAAAATATATTTATACTAATCAATCTCAGTTTGAGGACTAATGAGGATTATCTCAATGACAAATACTACTCTATAAACAGTCCATGTACATTATCCAAGGTTAGGGAGGAGGCTAAATCCCAAGGACTCTCAAGTTGTAAGTAGGAGAGGTAAAGTTGGACTATACATCTACCACAATTCAAAGAAGTCTGAGATCATAAAAATATATGTCTACATAATAGAAAAAATGTTCCAGAGAGCAAAAACACTCCATGGTAAGTATATTCATGAAGCACAAGGCATGGAGGTATATATAACTCTTGCCAAATCTCATATTCTACTCTGATCAGCTGTAAAACAAAATCTGGCATCTAGACTTTCAACAGTCTGGGAAACTCTTCTGCTCCTGGGGTTCACAGGCATACATCAAAGATCTTGATAAAGTTACTTGAGAAAGTCAGTACATTGCTGACTCTGCCCTGGAAGCACACATTCAGAAAGACATACAATAAATTATGGATTGTTTAAAGGTTCAGCGTAATATAATGAAATGACAGTTATCTTGAAAACCAAGGTATTTCTGGGCAAATCTTGTTCTAGGTAGCAACTCTCTCCTGACTTACAAAGTTCAAAACTGTCGTTAATCAATGTTACCACCATAGCTCATCCTAGGTCTCCACTATTCAGTGTTATATTTTTACACAGGCTCCTACGGAAGAGGGGGCAAATACCACTAATAATAAAAGAGCAAGTATCACTTAGTATTATGAAATGAAAGTAAATTCACAAACCCACAAGAGACAGAAATATCCATGAGAAAGTAAAAACTAAAAGAAACCAAGAGGAAGAGAAAGTTAATTCTCAAATTTGAGTGTTAATATATAGTTTAATAGTTTCCTAGTGGTCCTCCAGGTGATACTACAGGTACAAACATTAGTAAAACAATGTTTATTAATTTATTATACTATACTAATTTAATCATGTGATAAGGCATTTGCTTTACACTGTGGTTTGTGGTTCTGTCATGCTTCTGTTTGTGTAATTATTAGTGCCAGTTATTATAAACTAGACATGCTATATTAATTAATATACTTTATAATGCACTTTAATTGTGGGCGTTAGAAACCCAATTCAGGCTAATTCTATCAAAATTGGAGTATTTTGCCTCAGAGTAGAAACAGTATCATGAGTGTTATGACATGTGTGTTCTAATGAGATATTCAAGACTATTTCCCTGAAGGCAACTCTTCACCATTAATTTCTTTTTTTCATTGGTGACTTCATTTTTAGTCAGCCACCTTCAACCATAATTAGTACTAAGTGACAACTAGTGATGCTAAGATGACATTGTATCAATTTCAACAACCTTTTTGAAACAAAGCAATTAATTTTTTTCCACAAAGTTCTGATAAAAGTAAGATTTATGACTTCAGTGAGGCAATGAATTTAATGAAAAGACTGAAGTACCTTGAAAGGGTCATAACAGTCCTATATATGGCTAAAATCCAAAGTTAACACATCTACCTCAAATCATATGGATTTAAACAGGAAAAAATCACCCCCCAAAAAATTCAAGGTGATGTTACCTTATCTAATAAAAGGTTTTTAGGTAAGCCAAGCAGTAAATCCTCTCTATAAATGGTGACCACAGGAAGAAACGAATATTAACACGGTTTCTAGGAATAATCATGTATGCCCTATTTAGAAACCCTTAAATGCTATTATCCCTTTGTTCAATTTTAGAAAGAATATATTGGCAAGCATGTTGCTAATGTTGTCTTCAATTAGCAAAATGGAGTTCAAATTATCAAGGTCCTGGATCAAAATGCATCAATTGGAATTATAGCCATGCTTACCAAACCAGCCTTTTAATGAAGCCAGTATACTTTCCAACCAAATGAAACACTAGACACAGAAACTGAGCCTGTAGAAATGTGAACAAGTAGTTGATTACTCAGAATATACAGAAATAGCAGCATGCAGCTGGCAGGGTGAAATCAGAGATGCGCTGAAACAATTTTGAGAAAAAAATGTCTCCATAAAACTATCCTACTATGATTAATACACAGGAGGTAAGACTTCAAATGCAAAGGCATTTCTGAAAAGTAGATATCGCATAATCTAGACAGACAGGCAGTTTTCAATCACTGTCTGCCGCAGAACATGTACTGGTCTTTTCAGCCTTACCTTCTACCGTGAAATGCTAAAGCATGGTTATTTTGTATACCTTGCAGGTGTAGGAAAGGGAATGAAAAGAAAGAATTGAGATGTTATGTACATGTACCAATTCTCCACAAGGAATATAATCACTATGCAATGCAAACATATGCTAATAAAAAATTGGGAAAAACTATTGGCATATCAAAGAGCAAACTATTTACAAAAGCACTCCAAAGATTTACACAGTGTGGTGACTTTCTTGAAAACAACCAACTAAATTATCAAGACTAGCAACCAAAATTTCACGTTCAAATTTCAATAATCAAAGTCAAGATCTTATAATTAAGTATAAGTTAAACTTTAAAATACTTTAAAAATGTAGCATCAGCACATATTTTAGACTGCTTGAAATCAGAAAAATTGAAGATATGGATTCTTTTAGTCATAGAAATTCTATTTTCAAATGCTTGTCTTTATTTGTTGTGTATGGGATTTTCTCATTTGTTGTGTATGGGATTTTCTAATTTTAGTTTAGTTTAGTTGAGTGTATGGATTTGTGTATGAGTCCACAGGCATTTGTGTAGAATACTGGCCTGGCTGGTCAAGGTGTAATTGAGAGTTTTAGGCGCATGATATCAAAGAGTAATTCCACAGTCTAATTTAAATCCAGTAAGAGAAAAAGACTAAGTGGATGTACCCATTTAGCAGGTTTAGCCACCCTATTTGTGCATCTGATATAATCCCTTAAAATGCTCAGAAGCAAAAATACTATAACAGATTGTAAATGGTTGCTCATATTAATTTAGCTAAGTACTTATAAACTGTTTAAGTACTATTTAATAGAATATAACTGCAAAATAGTATGATACCTCCAGAGTTTGGGAGAATGCTGTGTATCTAAGTCAGATTTAGCAGTAAGGAGGGTAAAGCAGAAAATCCTTAAACAATGAATTCTTTTCAAATACATGCAATTTTAACTTTTTCCAAATTGATAAATATTTAAAACTATTACAAAACTGTGTTTCTCTTCACATTTCATTTATCTTAGATATAAAGCATAGTAAGAAAAAAAAAGAAAAATCATATCTGAATGACAAAAATCCTGAAGTTTGAAGAATTATTTTGTTAAAAGGGTAAGATTTTTCTAGAATTCCCAAAATCAACTTGAATGCAAAGCACCAATTTTTTTTTTAAAATGCAAAACAGGGTTTATATTACAAAGTGAAAAGAAGAGAGCAAGCAGCATGATAATCTTCCTTTTGCAATCCAACAGCAGATAAATGTTGATTTGAACCACCAGCTCATGAACAGCCTCAATGACCACCTCAAGAATTGTTAGAAATCCAAATTTTCAAGTTTTGCCTGGGACAGACAGAATCAGAAATATGGGGGTACAAACTACACTTGATGGTTTAAGAAACTCTACAGGTTAATCTGATAAACACGAATACTTGAGAAGCATTACTTTAGATTTTAAAAGATTTGATAGCCATGGTTTAAAGAGAGTTGTCTGAAAAGAAGTCATTATGCTTGCCTCACCTGGAAGACAACTCCTAGGAGCCCAGAAAGTGCTCAGTACAAACACCCTGAGAACACTGCCTCTGCTTCCCTTTTGAACATGGAGTATGAGATGAAAATAAACCTTTGCCTGTGTTCCATAAGGCATGAAATTAAAGCTAACTGTGGCTTCAGAATTCTGGGTAGTAGAGAAAAATTTGAAGAGGGCTTCTGAGTACCTGTAAATAGAGACAGAAATATTGACAGGTCCTGAACGTCAGAGAAGGCAGACTCTGATTGCGAGGGTCTTTGCGATTGAAGACTGGCAGGATGCACACATATTTCAGCACCGAGTACAGAAAGCGCTCCTTTTCTTTATGGAAAGATAATCTATAGCCTTCAACATCCGCTTCTAAATGTAGATCACTGGAAAGAGGGCTCTGGAAAGAGGGTTCTCATAGTCACTGCGTTACTTTAAACTAGTAATATTTCTAAAATGAAGTCTTATGAGTCTTCATTTATATAAAAGTAGTGGTAGCTATGTATTTGATCCCAATCTATAATTATTCACTTTAAATATGGCACCATTAAATTACATGAAAGATTTTAATGCAAAAAAAAATGTTCCCATGAATATATCATTAATGTTTTTAACTAGAAACATACGCCTCTTAGGCAGTTTTCCACAACTGTGATACATATTTAAAAGGGGAAAAGAGTATTTTGGTTCCAAGTTTCAGAATTTTCTGTATGATGTCTCTTGGTCCTATTGCTTTGGGCATGTGGCAGCACAGTACATTATAGCAAGACTGCATGTCAGAGAAGGACTGTTCACATCATTGCATCCTGGAAATAAAAAGAGTAAGCTAGGAAGAGACCAGAGTCCCAATATTCCTATCAAGGCTATGCTCCGAATCACCCAGCAGGCTCCACTCATAGCTACTATCCTGCTAATAGCATTGCTGGCTGGGGATCAGTTGTTTATCACATGGGCTATGGGAGATATTTTATATTTGAGCTATAAAAATATAGCTGCACCCTGATTTTAGCAGTGCCAAGAACTAACATTCAAGAATTGAAAATTATGTTTCAGGCATTATACTGTATGTTTTCCACTTGTTATCTTATATAGATAATAAATCTATGCAGCAGGTGTTATTTACTGTATCAGAAACCTGAGACAAATAACTATAAGTACCAGAAATCACACCACAGCAAAACACAATTACAAATGTTTGGCATCAAAACTAGGATCCTATTCTTTAGATAATGCCAAGGTTTCAGCAATTAGTATGCAGAGAATATAAATGGTATAAGTTAAATGTTAAAGCATCTGGTCTACTTTATACATCTTAGAAAGTAAATACTGTTGAGTAATTAGGTAAATACTACTCAATTTATATGTACTCATCTCTGACTTATACGAGCTTTACATAGACACCTATTCTAAATAATATCAACTTTTATTCTGTATGTCTCCTTAACTCAATTTAAATGCTCTTTTAACAGCTATTTATTACCACGTGACATAGAGTAACAAGCAGCTTCACTTGCTGTTTCTTTCCCATTCTTGTGTAATTTTCATGAGAATGTGTCTTGGACTCTCTAGTCTAATATCCTTAGTGCTTAGCTTCTAGTGATGACTCAGTAAAAATTCCCTCAATGAACTACTTATAAGTAAACAGTATTCTTGCAATTTTCAGTGATATAAATTCTTTTAAATGATTATTCATCTTTATCTAATTCATTTTCATATATTACACAGACATTGAATGCCAACAAAACATGTAACAGTATTATCTATGGATTTTAAGTGAGGTGGGTTTGTGAACAACAATATAGGAATCCAAGCATGAAATTTAATTAGCTGAGTTCAGGACTACTTATAAACAGACCCCGCTGTTTCAGAGTCCAAACAAGTGGTCCCGAACTGGAAAGTTACAGAGCTTTTAAGTAGAGAACCACAAAAAGACATCATGTTGGAAATAATTTAGCTAGAATCTTACATTAATTTTTGGTTGACACCTGTATCCTGCTTCTTTTGTTGAGCAGGTTAATTTTTTTTCTTGTGGTTACAGCTCATTCTGGTTTTCTCATGGGATTGTACTCTGTAATTTTCCACTTTCCTCAGTCAAGTACAGGGCACTGGTTACATGTGCAGCTCAAGATGGTGTCAGTTATGCCAAGCTATAACATTAAGGAGATATATTTTAAATGCCAAAATACCAATACATGTACATTTTAACTCAGTTGAATACTTCCTCTACCTTGATATGCTTTGTTATCACTTTTGAAGGTAACTAAAAAAATCACGTTTGTGTAAATTTGCAGTGACAGTTGCGTGACTTTCTAGAGAAAGGCAAATATGAGATGAAGAAGATGAACAAAGAGAACAAGTTAAAAGGAAAATGAGATCCTGTATCAAAACATCATCTTGGTCTGTCAGAGATTTATGTCACGGTCTTGTGGTATACACAGTCCTACCTGCCACCGAGCCACTGTCAAATCAACTCGCAGCCCCCATGCTAGGGGCCGATCATGGTTAAGTTAGCACAGTTCCTAGGCAGGGAGCCAACTGCAACAAAAACACAACTTTCAACAACTGTACAAAATGAAGGGGTTTAGGACTGCAATCTAACACCAGCAATTCTCGGGAATCTTTTATCTCAGCAAGCTGGGACGAATTTTAGTTCTAATTTGTTTTCATTTAGGAAAGACACCTTGTTGGCACCAGGAGTTCCCCAAAGTGTCTGCCAAATCCATGTTAGTCTTGGCACATTTTCAGCCATGTGCTATACAGTGTTTTAAAATTTATGCTACAAGAAAACACCCTGTGACTATCCAAATCTCTTTGCTAAACACTCAACTAAAATATAAGACCCAATTGGCTGAAATCTCCTTGGGGAAATTTAACGTTTCAATCCTAAGAGTGAATACAGGACTCTCCATTTCACTCACTTAGCTAACAGAAAACACATTTCAATTTAACTTGACCTTCCTTCCTTCCTTTTTCCCTTTTTCCTTTCATCCGTGTTGTTTTTACTTTGTTGTTCATTGCTAGTGAAAAACGTGATTTTGTGCATGTGTTAATTATTTTGTCGTAATCATAACTTTGAGGGTTTTTTAAATGAGCTTTGTCTGATTTTATAGATACTCTCAAACAAGCCAGAAAATGGAGAGAAAAGGAAAAAAGAAAACATCTTGTCAGCCCTGCTTGTCTTAGAATCCAAAATATTAAAATCTCATAAAGTTTTTTAAAAATCTCTAACCAGATTTAAAGTAAGCGTAAGACTCATACTTCTACAATGCAGTTACTTACTTGCATTCTGTTATTGAGTATATGTCGGAATCCATTTCACTTCAAGAAGAAAGTTTCCATTACTTCATTCATGAATACAGAGAACTGTGAAAAGAAATGAACATTAGAGAAAGAAATAAGAAACTAATGGTTATTTCCACAACAGTAAAAGAAGCATACAAGAGATTTAAAGAAAAATAACCAAAGGTGAAAAATTTGCCACTTCAATATCTTTTTTTTCTCAAAATAAAGATATTCTCATTTTGTGTTAATAGGTACACTAATAGCTTACACTAGTCTAATTGAATTATTCAAGGCTTTCCTCTTCCTGTTTAACTCAGTCTTTCCAGCAGGGTAATTTCTTGACAACTTTTCCAGAGCATTTATATGATATGCAGCTTCAAGAAGGAACTCTGAAAATCAATCAGGATCTGTGACAAACAGCAAGAGAGGTGATTTATTTGAAATTATGACAATAGAATACTTAAAATATAGTTCCAAGTAAGGAAAAGTATTTCCTCTAAATATAAAATGAAGCTGTCCAAAATACTACCTTGTTAATTCCCTGTGACTGTTTTATAAGCATATAATTTTACTTCATGAAGTAAAAAAGAAAACTCATTTTTTCAAAGTGTTTATATAATAAAAATAACAGTGACAAGGGGTCACAATCAATTTACATTTTTATGAAATTTATATTATATCCAAAGTAGCTCACTTTTAATGAATACTTTTATGCAAATGAGCAGATAGTCTAATATTTCACATAGTATAATCAATGAATTAGAGTGTTGCTTTGTTAATGAACTTGCCTGGACAGGTTATTCCAGAGCAAGGAAAAATTTTTTATGATAACACAAAGTGGAGAACTCATCATTCCTGTATCTAAGGAATGACTAGATTCCCAGTTATAGTATCAGATGAGTGTCAGAAAGAGAAATCTCATCATTAGTTCAGCATAACTACGACTACCCCCCAGAGTAAAATCTTATTTTTTATGCAAAAATGAGTTGAATTTTAGCGAAGCGCTGTTGCATGGAAAATGTATTAAAAGAGCTCCTTGATACATGCTTAATATCTTGTATTGTTGAGGAGTTTGGACAACATTATATGCACACAAATGTGCTACAGATCATTAAAGATCAAGAGTTTTCAGACTACAAAGTCAACAGGCTGATACAAAAATTGAAAGAAAAATGCAGCATCTTTTTCACAATAGGAGCTTTGAGGAGCAAAAATAAAATCAGCATCCTAATCATCACACAACAATCCAACATTTTGATAAGCACTTCAGATTACAAAAAGCAGTAGTGGACACTATAGTTTAAAATTAGTGTTTGTGAAATGGTTCATACATATTTTTAGAAAGTAAATGTTGTGTAAGAAAGTGTTGATGTCGGCACGTGTGACAATATGAGAAGAGGCACTGAACATAAGTTTAAAATGCGTGGTTGCTGACTGATTGAATAATGCTCTCTACAAAGGAGTGGAAAATGATAGCATTTATTGAAAATCACCAATTTTGATAGATTTTTTTTTAAAACAATGCTTCAAGCGTAACGTTTGGGTAACAAGATAATATTTTAATTATAAAGATATTCGGTATATTTTTTTAGATGATGTGACTCACATTTTGAAATGGCTGAGATAAACATTTTAATAATTATCTCTCAATGATGTAAACATCATAAACTCTGAGAAATCAAAGTTATTGTAGATGTAATTCACTGCTAATGACATTTAATAAGGAACACAAAATGTTTTGAATATTTGTATGTTCTCCTAAATAATAAGAGGAATACTTATGACTAGGAAAGTGTAGGATTTCTAATAAAGGAGCTATAAAAGACAGCAGAAAGAAATGTGTGGATTTATGTTCTTAAGAAGTAGGTCAAGTGTCTCGAATATTGAGGTCTGGCTACTTGCCTTGGGTCAGACTTCTTAACATTAACCTTAACTCTGACAGTCCTCCCAGACCCAAAATTCTTTCATACCAGCAAGGATGAGATTCATCACTGCACAGCAAGCAAAAGTGACCCTTGTTACCAATCAGGCTCCAACAATGCAGGACTGGATAAAGAGGCCATGTTTCTGTGCTGTTCCTGGGACAGGTCCGCAGCTGCAGACTGTCCGCTGATCCTCCGCTAAGGTACCTGCTTCAGTTTCTTGACAACTTCTCTAGTCAGACTGAAACCCTGCTTTATTTCCTAGTCAGTCTTTCCACTCTCAACTTTCCAAAGATTGCAATTAATCCCCTTATGTCTGCTACGCTTCTACGCCATGCAATTTTTTTTTAAAGCTTACATATGTTGGTTTCTCCACAGTGACAGCACCTAAATTGTTCATGCCATGCTCCACTGGCCTTGCTGTCAGTGATTATCTGATATTCCTCTTAGAAAGTCCCTGACACCAATCACTAGCCTGCTCCTGTCTTTTGTCATAAATTCCCTGGATGCCCTATCTTGACTAGTAACCCAAATTGCATTTAGTGGAAAACCAATCATAGACTCTGCCTTAAAATGGTATTTGGATAAGAGCTAAAAGAGAGTTTATCCAACGGCGTAAAATCTAAACAAACAAATGCCAATAGCAACATGAAAATCTCTTTAGCACGGTGTACAACAAAATGAAAATCAAGGTACATGAACCATTCCAAACAAAAAAGGTAATAACTGAATACAAAGTTTAAAAATAGACTAGGATAAACCTACCCTATATTATATTATATTATATTATATTATATTATATTATATTATATTATCTCCAAAGATATCACATTTTTATAGAAAATAGGAAGTGACTAGGATTTATGAACACCTATTCTACAGCTGAACATGACAGAAAATCTCACAGTGAGTTGATCATAAGCCTCTATCAATATTCATGTAATAACAACTTATGAGCAGGTCTTACCTCATTTGCAAGTGAATAAAAGGAAAAAATAACCCAAAAAAGAAACAAAAAGAAAAGAGAAAAAACAACTAAAAGAAAAAAATGGAGTTTTTAAAATACTTTTTGAGCCGGAGATATAGCTGACTGAGCAGCACCTGCCTGGTAAGCACGATGTCCTGAGTTCAATTCCCAGCACAAAAAAAATAAACAAATAAGTAAGTTAATAAAATACTTTTCATATTAATATAAAGAGAACACCAGAAAATTGAAACTGAAGATTTGCCTTTAAATTTAAGTTAAAATTAACTCACCTAGTACTGAAGGGATATTTTAGGAAGTCTTTGGGCTCTTATTAGAAAAAGAAAGAAAATGTATAATTTCAAAATGGATATTGTCCACAAGAAACTATTAAGGAACTGTAGAATTACAGAAATGGACAGATGCAAAAAGAAATGTTATTGCAAAAACAGCAAATTCAAGAGTTGAATAAAAAAGCGAATTTAAAAAATTTTTTTTTCAAAATAGAACCTAAGCTTTAAATGTGAAAATACGACATAATGTACAGGATAATTTTTTAAAATGCAGAAGAAAAAAAAAACTGATGCAAATAACAAGACAAAATTCAGTGAAGATAATAAAAAAAAAACTGGAATGCTAGTACATATTCCTTTAAAATGACTAGATTTTAAAAACAAACAAACAAAGAAGTGTGGAGCTGGGGATTTAGCTCAGTGGCATAAGAGTCTGCCTTGAAAGAGTGCAGTTGTGAGTTCAATCCCCAGTACGGATAAAAAACAAACAAACAAATAAATAAATAAATAAAATAAATGACCAGATTAAATGAAAAGAATTAGTTACCAAACACTGTATTGGAACAGTTTCTCTCAGCTGAAAGGACTCCATGTATTTCAAAAAAATAGTGAAAATTGACCAATATGTAGGTACAGTCACATGGTAAATGAAAAGTTTTAGTATACTTCAGACAAATGAGACAAGAGATAGTTGCAGACAACTCTTTAGAAATTTTATGGACAATAGATTAAAGACAAAGATACAACATTACAAGGAAAAAATACAATGGCAAAAGAATTTTAAAAATCATCATAGGACCTCAGTCAAAATATTGTATACCAGAAGTAGAAGCATTAATTATGTAAGTATTTCTAAATATATGCAAAACAGTTAACAAAAATGTAAAGTTCTCTTTAGAGCAAAAAATGATGTATTGTTATGGTGTTAGCATAGCTAATTTGAAACTGAAAATCTGAAATATTGTAAAATCCAAAACTTTGTAAGTGCAGACAGGATGTCACATGGAGGGAATTTGACAATTGATCTCATACAACAGATTGAAGTCAAAATCTATGTGCACTGATATTTTGTATAAAACTATGTTTAGGCTACATATATAAGGTATATATGAAGCAAATTTATTTCATGTAGAGACCAGTTCCATCCCCAAGATTCTTCCTTATGCACATACAAATTTTAAAGATAAGAAAAAATTCAAACTCTAGAATACTTCTGGTCCCAAAAAGTTGGGATAACAAATATTCAACCCATAGTACGAAATAACTGACAAGGTGACATGATAACAATTAATGTACAATTTCAAAAAAGATATTGTTTATCATTCTTTTATTAATGAAATGAATCCCATATTAAAGTCAGAAATTTTATTTGTAAGTGATTAAGAGGAAAAATACCTAAAATAAAAATTAAGTGGAGAATTTTCTACTATATTTCAAAGTAACACAAAGAAAATACCAGAAAATTCAAGCCATGGATGTGGCACTGAAAAAGCTGTTCAGATGCAGAAGACATCTTAACTAGGAAAATATAAAATCCCTAAACTACAAAACTGTGAACACATACACAGTTCCACTGGAAAAACATTATACTAGAAAAACAAAGCAAAACAGTATCTACAAAATTCAATGATTTGTTTATATTTAATGCGTACTTAGGAAATTTTCAAAAAAAAATAAGACCACAAAATGAAAAACAAATTGGAAAAATACTTTCAGTATGCATAATAAAGGACATAAATTTTTAAAATATAAATTATTTTAATAATTCTGTGTAGAAAAGAACATTCCAGTAGAAAAATGCACTAAGTATTTTTTCATGTAATTTATGTAAAATAAAATTAAAGAGAACATCAAACATTGAAAAAAAACAAGCTTGTAATGAATAAATTATTTTTATAATATAATATGTCACCTTTAAAAATGTTATTATGTTGACTTTCATATAGGTATATAAATTTCTCTTTGGAACATATGTAAATTAGTGCAACCCTTGAAGGCAGTATGGATTTATTAACGTGGCATATATTTAAGTTAGTTAATACAATATGCCATTAACAATTTAAATGCTCAAAGTATTGAGGAAGACTAACATGTTTATAAAAATGTGCATGTATGTTTTTTAAGTTGCGTAGGAAAATTTACTTTTAATATATCTATTTGGTTATATGTTGTAAACTGGTCCATATTTATAACTATTTAAAAATACTAATGTTATATAACAAAGCATATTTACCTACATAAATGTGAATTACTAATTGCTCAATTGTTATTTAGTATCGTTAGTAATAATTGTAGTAAGCTAGTAAACATAAGTATTTGATCACAAAAATAGCATATTTTGACCAAATTTTTTGAAAAGGAAGCAGGTGTTTCCAGGGAAAAATGTAGGTTTTTCAAAAGCCAAGGTTAAGAAAGCCATAGTATAGGGGTGGTTGGGTTGTGAAATGCTAACAACAGTTCCGTCAAGGAATCTGAGAGCTGATGTGTCCAAAAGTCTGAGAAGCAGAAAGGGCAATGTCTTTGACAATGTTACTAATGATATTCATACATTAAATTTAAATATCAGTTTGACTGTATTAAAGGGTCTTCAAAGAATATGAAAGAGAAAAATCACAAAATATAATTTGTATTTTCAAGATAATTGGTGAGGCAAAGTTGCAATGCTTTATATACAAAAAATAGAGTGAGAAATATTTTTGGAATTATATCACAGAGAATTTGGTGAATAAGTAGAGAAAGGGATGAATGAAAGCAAAGAATCAATAATAGTTTCTAGAAATCTAAACTGAGCCAACTGCTTAGACCAGTTAATCATTAAATGAAATCAGAGATGGTGATAAAGAATGATCTGATCACAAGTTGTTATTTAGCAAAATTTAGGTTGGCTATCTTCTCTACCTGAAAATTACTTTTTTTAATTCCTCAGAAAGTTCCTTGATCAAATAATATTTGCAATGACATCTTTTTAACTGTTGTGGTTGGTACCCTAAGTCAATTGGAGAAATTTAGAAATTTAACTAAAAAACTCAGCAGGGAGCCAGGATCCTCACTTTGTAAACATTCTCAGTCTGTATAAGAGGCAGTCACAAGATGTTGTGATTGCTGCACTTACCCTGGGATGGAGGGTGACAATAGCCTGTTTACAATATAAGGAAGGAAAAGAGACTTGTTCTCCTCCAACTTTTTCTCTCACTGTTTTTGCTGGCTGCTACCTTGACACGTTTCCCCTATGCCATGCCACCCTGCGTTGGAGCCAGCCGACTGTGGACTAAAACCTCCATAAACTGTGAGCTAAATTAACCTTTCCTTCCTTAACATTGGGAATTAGGTATTTTGTCCCAACAGTGAGAGAAAAGCAACCAAGACAAAGACCATGAGCATAACTTAGATGAAAACATAACTTATAGCTACATGGCAATGATACATTTTATGGAAAGTTGTAGTTATGCTAGTCAAAGAAAGAGAAGAAAGAGAGTGAATAAACCATGAATCTCTCAACAACATGAAAGCAATTGGAGACAAACACAAATTAAGCTACACTAGGGATTTATAACATGAAGTCTGTGGGATGCAGAACTTTATAGCACCTATGAGGGGAAAATAAAGTATATTTTGTTTACTAAAATCTCACAGAGAAAGTGGGTAACTAAATCTCCAGTAATTTCAGGAGCACCTCTTGCCAATTTGTTGGTCTGCTAACAGAAAAGTAGAAAATTTCATAATATTTTTTTCAGGAATATGAATATGTTTATACTAATCTTTAGTTAGAAATTATACAAATTATTAAAACTGGCATAATATATTCTGAGCTAGTTCTCAAAGAAACCAAATAGCAAATAAATACAAGAAAACATGTTCAAAATCACTTGTCATTGGGGATATGGAAATTAAAATAATGCTAAGATTCTATCTCAATCCAGAAAGAATAACTATTAACAAGACATCAACAAATGCTGATGAGGACCTAGGGAAAAAGGAACCCTTCTCCCCTCAGTAGGAGTGTAGACTGGTGCCACCTCTATGGAAATCAGTGTGGAAATCCTCAAATAGCTAGGACCAGATGTTCCATTTGACCCAGGTATTCTGTTTCTTGGCATATTTCTGATAGAATTAAAAGCATCATACCACAGTGACATGTGCACACCTATGTTTATAACATCACAATTTGTAATAGCTAAATCTTGGAAACAACCCAGTTGTCTACCAAATGATGAATGGATAAAGGTGGGGGGGGTTTTATGCAATGGAGTACTACTCAGCCCTAAAGAAGGATAAACTTCTAGATAGATGGATGCACCTTGGGACCATACTCTTAAGTGAAATAAATAGGACACAAATGTAAATACCACAATGTCTCTCTGGTATGAGAAAACAGCAATGTAAACAAGGATCAAATGTATAATAGATATTTGAAATAAGAAGAAACTGTTCAAATGGGAAGGATAACTAGGGAGGGAGAAGGAGGAAATGAAGGAAGGGAAAAGAAAATAAATGAGAAAAGAATAAAAAGATAAAGTTTTTGTTAATCAGAAAGAGAAGCAGGGTTAAAGAAAGGAGAGGAGAATGGGGAAAAAAGAAGAATCGATGCATCCTATACAGGCACAAACTCCCTTTGATGAATGTGATTGTTATGTATACCTAAAATTACTAACAAACTTAATTAAAAATGTATAAAAGAAACTTAATACATAAAATGTGCTACAAGGGTTATACATAGGTGTTTTTTGACTTGTAACAGTTTGTCAGGAATCACTCAAACTGCTTCAAAGCTCAGGGGCATCTAAGGACACCTGAGGCTGTGATCCTGCTGACTAGTGCAGGCGCACGGGGGATATAGTTAGGTAACCACGCCTTAGTGTGGGTGAGCATGCATGCACTGGTTGCAGCCCTATGTAAGAATGTGAACATGAGAGAACAGCTTGTGTAAGAATTATACAATAAAGATGCAGGCAGCTGTTGCTCTTGTGCTTTTATACTCCTGTGCTCTGCTTTGCTCCCTGCTGCCTGCTGTTGTTGCTGATGTCTTGCACACATCTGTTTTTTAATCTGCAGACCTCACTCATGAGCATCTCCACAGGACATTAAGGTGAATGGTCCCACGGCAGCTATGGAAACAGCAGCCGAAGGTAAGGGACAGTCCCCTGGCGTTGGCTGATTAGAGACTCCAGCTTCTCTATAGCTGCCTGTAGTCCCCTTCTTCGCAGCGTGGAAGCTCTTAGAGGACTGCAAAATAGTTTTTTTGGAGGCCAGGTGTGTCTTGCAAGCTTTGGAAGTGAGAGACAAATTCTTTCCGCTCGCCATGAAATGGCAGGGTGAGTGGCTTGGCTGTCCCTCACGGTCTTCTGTCATGTAAATCAACAGGTGCATGGCCTTGTCTGGCACGTAGACCAGGTGCAGCTGATAGAGGAGGACGCGGAGCAATGGCTGCGGAGGAGCTCATGTTGCAAGCTATAGGAAACACTGCCTCCTCCAAAAATGTCTCCAGAAGGGTGAATCCTCATAGCTGAGAAAACCCCCAGGAAAATTCTCTAGTTTTTCATGCTAAGCCAGTTATTCATTACAAAGTAGAGGAAGAGGAACCTCTAGCCCAGAGGGGGGCCCTTGAGGGTTACTTACCTCTGCCTGGTACACAACTTGCACAGCCTGTACTGCTATGGAGTTGTGGGAGCTGGGATCTGCATGTTGTACTGAGGTTGGCCCCAGAAGCAGGTAATCAGACTGTGATGAATTGGTTGATGTCAGTGGCTCACCTGGTTGGGAGAGTCCAGGTGACCTGCTGGAGCAAGTCACTAAATGGATAACCTATCTAGACTTGATGACAGCACTGCATGAGATGGTCATGTGGCAAGTGATACACTGCAGTACTGCAACCCAACCCAGGAACTGCTGATGATATACATGAAGGCCGTGAGTGGGCTGATTGGTACATTGGGGTCAGTGGCAACCGTTATGTCCCCCTTTACAGATGGCAAAATCCACGATGCTAAGGATGCCTTGGCCAGCCTGGGAGATATGGAAGTGAAGCGCCAACATAAGGTAAGATCTGTAAAAACTGTACCAGCAAAGGAGAAAAAAGAGGGAGGCTATGGATGAGCAGGGCTATCCCCTAAAGGACAACCTGTGGGTCCACTGAAGGTCAGTCAGTGCCAGATCTAGACAGACCTGCTAGCTACTGGCCTAGCCACAGATGTGTTAGAGGGGCAGCCTTTGAGTGTGTTGCTGACTCTGTGGGGCAGTTACACCCTGAGCAGCAATACCAGCTGAAGGACCAGAGCCAGAAGACCAAAGCAGCCCTAGCAAAGCAGAAAGAAGTGACACTGGCCACCTTTTACCCCAATTAGGAGGCAGACTGAGGCACCTGAGTTTCTGAGGTCCTAGCAGACCAGAGGCCACATGTGGAATTGAGCATTTACTAGTCCCCAAAGAATGGGCAACGTGTACTAGATTGGTGGATACTGGAGCTGAGTCAACGCTAGTATATGGCCACCTAGAGCATTGTTCATGACCTACTATACGCATGGAAGGGTATGAAGGTCACTATATCATGGTCCAGGACAGCCAGGTGACTTTGGGTATCAGCTGCTTGCCCCACACCTGTATGATGATGTTGCAGAATCCATACTTAGGGTGGACATACTTACTGGTACTTGGTTCAAAACCAGACAGGGAGAAATCTGATTTTGAACTGGCGTGACAAAAATCATAGTCTGTGGCCATCCACACCACGTACTGCTGACTGGCACGCAGGCCACATGGGTTATGCACATGACGCAGTACCAGCTCTATGAGGAGATGGGACAGGCTGTCTTGCAATTGGAAAAGACAGGGATGATACTCCATGCACTGAGCCCTTCAGTATGGCCCATGCAGAAGCCGGAAGGATTATGGTAAATAACCATGAAGTCTCACCCTGACACTAGCAGTCAGGACCAATTTGCATGCACCTGGAAGAAGAGAAGACAATGGATCTTGCAGATGTTGCCACAAGGCTATCAGCATAGCCACTCTTGGTGTCATGGCCCTGTGCAGTAGGACTTGCCAAGTCATATTCTGTGTCACAGTTTTATATTGATATTATATTACAAATGACTCAAGTTTGTCCTTCTTTTGGGGAAAGTAGTATTTGATTGTGTATCATGTTTTGTTTATTCATCTATTAATAGACATATAGGTTGCTTCCATGAATTATCTATTATAAATTGTGCTACTATGGATACAGATATGTATATTTCATTTTAATATGTGTCTTTAGCTCTTTTAGGAAAGTACCTAGAAGATATTGTGGAAGGTGGTGGAATTTCTAGTCTTAGTTTTCTGGGGAATCTCCATACTGATTTTCATAGTGACTTTACTGGTTTCCATTTCCACCAATAATATAGAAGTTTTCCTTTTTCTCACCGCTTCACCAGCATTTGATATTATTTGATTTTTTAATTATGGTCATTACTTCTGGAGTAATATGAAATCTCAGTATTGTTTTAATTTGCATTTCTCCAATGACCAGTTGATATTGCACATTTATTCATGTATTTATTGACCACTTGTTCTCCTTTTGTGAAGTGTCTATGCATTTCATTTGACAATACTTTGATTGGGTCTCCTATTTGGGGAGACTATTTTTTTCTTTATATATTCTAAATAGCAGTTCTTCTCTAAGGAATAGCTGGAAAGTACATTTCCCATCCTATTGTTTGCCTTTTCATTCTGTTAGTTGTTTATTTTGCTGTACTGAAGCTTTGATGTGGTCCCCTTACATTGATTCTTGATAATATTTTCTGTGCAACTGGAGATTCTGTTCAGTATGACCTCGCCTATGCCTATGACCTCAAGAGCTTTACCTGTTTGTTTTCAATCAGGTGAGTTGTTTCTGTTTTAACATTTACTTAGATCCATTTTGATTTTAGCTTAGTACGAGGTAAGAGATGAGGATCTAGATTCAATCTTCTGTGTGTGACAAGCCAGTTTTCTGTGCACCATTTATTAAAGAGACTATCTTTCTTCCTGTGTATGTTTATAAAATGTCAAAAAGTTGTGTATGCTTGGCATTGTTTCTGCATCCAAAATTCCACTCCATTAATTCTGATGTCTGTTTCTGTGCCTAAACCACACTGTTTGTTATATACAGCTCATCCTTTAACTTAGTTTGTTTTCTTCTACTGTCTTTTTAATTAAACACTCTTCATCCTTATTAACATGACATCTTCTCAGAGATACAGCAGATACCTACGGCTGTTTTCAACTATGGCCAATAGATCTTTGCTGTTCCTCTAACCCACCTCTGTGATCTATGCTTTTTCCTTTTGAATTTGGACCTTGCAATCATTTGGCTAATGGAATACAGTGGAAGTGATTCTGTGTTTATTTCTAGGTTTTTAGAAACTAAGGTTGCATTTAAATTTATTTTAATATTTTCACAGCACTTGATTTTGCTGTGGGTCACAAAAGGAAAAAATTCTTTTATTAATGCATAATTGTTGCAGTGTCATTCATTGAACAACTGCTATTTTCCCATTGAATTAGAATTTTATCTTCTGTCTTTTGACTGGGAACCACAACCACCTTGACCTTGAAGGAGACTGAGTTCCTTAAATGACTGTATTGCAGAGAACCTACCTTTATCTAATCAATAAAATAAATCTCTTGTGTTAAGCCTCTGAAATAGGATTGTTTTCTATTATAGCTTATAGTGTTACATTGAATTATTAATTACTTATTTCTATGTGAAAATCTTAAAAATTTAGATCTATGAATCTAAAGAATTATTTTACCCTATAATTATATTTTAATGCTATCTTTATCTGGTTTAATATCAAGTAAAAACTGGTACCCTAAACAAGTGAGTTATTCCTTGCTTTTTACTTTTCTGATTCTGTTTATGTAAAATAAAGATTTTCTAATGTTTTGATAGTTTGGACAGTTATGTCCACCTCATGTCTTCAAAAAGAGGAGAGATGTACTTATTTTCCATCATCATTCTGCTTTAAAATGTACTGAAAACTACAGATCTTTCCCTCATTAAAATATATAATGATATATTTGCTTAAAGTTTTGTATGCAATTTCATGTAGTCATTGTGAGTTAATTAAATCAAGAGCACAAATTACTGACTACAGCACAACTTTAGTTTTGGGTCAAAATACTCCGTTGCCTTATCAAAATTTCCTTCTGTTCTTTTGTTTTGTGTCATTTAATGGTTCTAGTTCTTTTTTTGGATTTTATAAAATTTGTATTACTGGGCTGGGGATTTACCTCAGTGGTATAAGCGCCTGCCTTGCAAGCACACGGTCGTGAGTTCTATCCCCGGTAGTGACCAAAAAAAAAAAAAAAATGTGTATTACTGTTCCAAAGTGCCACTGAGGGATATTTTTAAAAATGGAAAGATTACTAGAGGGAGCATTGAGTCACAAATTACTAAATTACTAAAATATGTATTAACATAAGAAAATAGAGTAAGAAAAACAAAGAACCATTTAAAAATTAAGCAAAGCTTAAAGAACAAGTTGCTGATATTAGAGCCATTTTATAATCTCATGAGTAACACTCAATTATTTAGTGGCTTGAAATGACTGTAATGATTTTTTTATCTTCGTTTTAATCAAAATAAATCATCCCATAATTTACTTAGACCTGACCAGGAGGAAAGCCTGTGTGTTTCTGTATTTAACTTCAAGCCTTCCTGATTCTTCCAACACATATGCACAATGACAGGGAATTATATCTCCAATAGCTAATCAAGGCCCTTCAACAACTGACCACCCTTGGTGCACAGAAGTGTTGATTATGAGCAATATGTCAGATTCCCTGCCTCTAGATTTTTCTGTTTTCTTTGCAGGCAACTCTAATCTACAATGTGTATCCGATAGCCTAGAGAACTAGCGTTTGTCACTGGACATTGCATTACATTGCTCTTCTGACAATAAAAAAAGAAAAAAATGTTACTAATAAGCTACTGTTTTGGCTTCTAAAAAAAGAAGTTAATTCATAAAGCATTCCAGAGGCCTATTAGAATTGTTTACTTTCTAGACCACAGTCTTGTCAATGATAGGTCTCTTCCACATTGGCCCTACATGAAGCTCTTCCCTAGGTAAGTGTCCCCTTCTTTAAAGCAAAACCCACGCAGAAGGCATTCTTCTGGACCACATTTCTAAATGGAACGCGGGATGAAGAATTCTTTCTTTATTTTGATCACCATTTGACAACAATCTCTGTAATACTGCAGCCTTCAACTCAAGTGTGTGAACGTGCCGTGGGGACTTTTATAGTGCGAGCCACTTAAAACAAAGTACATTTTTACCAGATATTTGAAATTATTTTCATATTCAATACAGAAATGAAATTGAGAAGCAAAATCATTTGTACCTAGCTTTGAATTCTCTCTACTTATGTCATCTTTTAAGCTATAAGGCAAACCTGTGTAACAAGAATCATTAGAAAAAATGTAATTTACTGCTAAATCAGGTATTTCTAGGATATATGTGATAATGGCTGTGGGCAACAGAGGCATGGTTTTTATTCTTTTCTCTACTAATCACTTGCTGCATACTTTCTAACTGATGAAATACATTTTTAGGAGATATTATAACAATAATACAGATTATATCTTTTCTCTCAAAGTTTTGGCTCAATTTCTCCTTGTCTTTGAGATTATTCAGTCAAATATTTTTCAAACTTGTAAGAGAGCAAAGATTCTACTTCATTTCTATCTACTAAAATTGCAAGTCATGGTATATTAATGGATTTTAATTTGGGTTTAGTGGATTATAGTTCTTTTCAAAAATGAAGCAGAAAATCTACTTTTTTCTAGTTTCTGATGTGATTGTATCTTCTGAGGCACAATGTAAAATGTATGCATTATCACGAGTTGAGTTTACAAAGAGCTTTGAAATTTTGTCCTTCAATCTCTATATTTTGATGTAACACATAACTGTGTGTTTAAATTGACCTTTCCTTGCTTTGCAAATATATCTTTGTTTTCTAGATTATAATCACTTCTATGTGACAATTTTTAACAGTCACTTTATTGAAGAATGTTTGGCATGCAAAAGGTTTAAATATCTGAAAAACTAATCCCTCAGCCTATGCATTAATTTGAGCCTTCTTATTTACTTTATTGCCTTTTATAGGAACATTCATCATAATATCTACTGTTACCAAATCTTAAATATAGAATACAATATTGCTTACTATAGACACTATAGTGTAGAACAGATTTCTAGCACTCACTCATCTTATTTTTTAAAAAATCATTCAGCGTTTTGACTAATATCCCTGTATTTCCCTCTCCTTCAGCCTTAGGCTAACACCATTCTACTCTGCCTTTCATCATATAGCTAGGGTTCATCATATAGGTAGGAGCATGCAGCATTTGTCCTTCATCTGGCTTATTTCATGATTTTCTTGAAGGTTATCTGTGGTACCATATTTATGAGCATATACTTTTCAACTTTCCAATACAAACCCTTTAGCTTCCCAATAGGAGCTCACAAAGGACTCTGAAGTGAGATTTTAAGCCTTCATCTTTTGACTGAATATCTTCAGCACACAGATGGTACATTTGCTTTGCTCCATACTGATCTGCAGGCCACCATTGTAAGCCTGTCTTGTAAATTTGTTAAATACTGAGCACCCATCACCACAATTATAAACATTCATTTGCTATCAACTTTGAGAAGGGTTCACATAAAAAAATGGGGAAAAGGTTGCCTCTTCAATAAAACCATAGTCTCTTCAATAAACTAAGTTGGGAAAATTTGGTATCTACAAGCAAAAAGAGTGAAATTAAAATTATCTTAAACTCAGAAAAGAAATAAATTTTAAAAAATTAAAACTTAAACCTAAGACATGAAACCATAACAATGACATAGAAAATAAGAAAAAATTATCTTGACATTATCTTTGGCAATGATTTCTTAGATTGACATCAAGGACTATTTTTTATATTTTGGGTCTCCTCTGGCTCCATACAAATCTTAAGGTTATTTTCTGTAGTTCAGAGAAGAAAGCTGCTTTTACTTTGTTATTGTGTTGTTTGTATATCAGTTTTAGAAGTATGGCCATTTGATCATACTGATTTTGCCTATCCAGAAATAGCTGATATCTTTCCACATTTTGATGTCCTACTGATCTTCCCTGCTAGAGTACTTTAGTTATCATTTTATAAGTCTTTCACCTCCTTTGTTAAATTCATTTTCAAGTACTGAATTGTTGATGCTATTATCAATAATATTGCTTTTGCAATTTCTTTCTGAATGAGATCATTATTTGTGAACAGGAATACTATTCATTTTTGTGTGTTGGTTTCATATCCTGCTACATTGCTGGCTTTATTAATTGTAAGAATTTTTTAAATTTTATGTCTTAATTTATGAATGGTTAGTCAATGAATCACCATTTCTTTCTTTGGGTGAGACTATTATCCACTCCTGCTTTACTTCCTCTTTCCACATTTTCCAAGGTCTTTCTCGAAAGAAGATCATTATAATGAAGAGGTACACAACATGAAAGACAAAAAAGAAGAGGAATACCAAGACACAGATTTTCAAATGATAATTTATAGACTCTGAAAGAATTTTCTGAGGGATTCTTATCTGGATCATACAGATAAGGAGGAGCTTTTCAAAAAATACTCAGGTATAGCTCTTCCTAATTTTAATTAGCAGAGTGGAAGCCATTTAAATCTCTACTTTAATATTGACAGAAGCATTCACTTTTAGATAGTTATCTTTTTTATAATAAAGCTATTTTTTACAAAAATAAAAATCTTATATTCTCATATGAAGTAAAGATGAGGTTCCATCAAATAAGGAGACTTAACTATGATGCAAATTATAATATTTAAACTAATCATTTAGTAAAAAAATTAAATTTTAAGGTAATCATCAAATTTTTTGACATGCTGATGATAAAATGGTCAAAATACTGAGTAGCTGGCTTGCCAATAATGAGCAAACCCAAGAAAAACACATGAAAAACTCTTTAGAGGTACTGCAAATACAAGGCTTTTATTTTACTTTGACTTTGTTCTTCAAAGACATCACTGACTTCATTCTTAATTAGTTAGGATGCTTGCTAACTTTCAAACCTTAAAAAAAATCTTTCTTTTATTGTTAATTTACCTGAAACCACATTGTATGTGTTCCACATGCATTATCTTTCAGAATATAGTCCTCAATTGCTCCGGGCTACGCACACTCTCTTTTTCTTATCCTCAGATTCTCATGTTCTCCAACTCATGTAATATCATAAAAAATTTCAAAACAAGTGCTACATTCACCAACACCATCAACTCTTTACTGTTAGAGCATATATTAACATATACTTTTATTCTGGCAAACATCAAAATGCATATTATAGATTCTACTGAGTGTATACTGCTTTCAATCATTATAAGGTTGAAATTCTTTCCAAACCATTATAAATCTTGGACCATCTGTATTAGCTTCCCTTCTTCTGGTTTGTTTTCTGATTTATTTTATGACATGATTCACACAAAAGTTTCATGGCCATACTCTAATTTAATACAGTAAGATAAATTTCTGAAAGTATAGAATGACAAAAAAAAAATATATATATATATACTCTAAGAAAATGGTACTTGTTTCATAATAATTAATTATAAACATTTATTTTTAAACAAATTTACAAATAAATAATCTAGTAAATTTTGAAATACAATCATAAAGTAAGGAACATAATTTTTAAAATATATTTCTTTGTATTTCCAAAATAGTGTTTTACTCAAATAGCAAGACTGAAATAATAA
Source organism: Dolichotis patagonum (assembly GCA_004027295.1). Taxonomy (NCBI): domain Eukaryota; kingdom Metazoa; phylum Chordata; class Mammalia; order Rodentia; family Caviidae; genus Dolichotis; species Dolichotis patagonum. The sequence goes on along the minus strand of PVJX010000262.1, from coordinate 155,512 downwards.
CTATAACTCAGCAATTAGGAAACAAGGTAGCCCAGCCTGGCCTTAAACTCACATCAGTCCTCCCGCCTCAGCCTCCTAAATCCAGGGATTAAGTTTGTACACCACCCAAACTTGCAAGTTTGTCCTTTCAGAAATAGCTTTTCTGTCCTTGCTGGCAAGCTTGTCCTTTCTGAAATAGCTTTTCTGTGAAAAATATACTTTGTTTCTCAAGTTCCACAGTCATTCGTATTTACTTTTATCAGTAATTATTGAGTAAGTTGCAAAACTAGGAGAAAGTGCCTTTAATGCATGAGTACTTATCTCATCATAGGAATGGAACATCATAAGTGGTCATTCAGACGTAACATTTATGTTCCATCTTGTCGCTGATTAAGGAGACTTCCTTTCAAAGTGTGAGACAAATGTTCTGTATTAGACCAGATTTATAATTAACTTGTCTCGCAATTATCTCACTAACCATGGTTGCCCAAAAAGGATCGATGTATTCAAGAAGTCCATTCCCATTTAGTTTCTTCTTCGAAATGAGTGCTGTGATTATGTACGTGTGTGTGAATGTGGGTGTGGCAAAACTCAGTGTTAAGCTTACATTATTTTTTTTTTCTAGAAAAAGCAGTCATTACTTGCAGATGAAAATCTTTATCATTTAGGGAATTTCAGGCTGTCATGCATATGATAAACTAACCTCAAGATAGTGGTAAAAGCAAACTTATAATCACCAGCACTTTCTTCCAAGGCTAGGATATATTTTCCTCGGAATTCCCTCTCTGTATTAGTATGAGATTCCCATTAGGAAAAACTTGAGACACTTCAAGACTGTGAGCCAAAGGAAGTGGAATGATGGACACTACAGTAGTTGTGTCCATGTGTCCATCACATTTTCAGTCCCCCACTTTCTTCTAGTAATGTGTAATCTCAAATCTTTACATCAAGACTTCTTATTCCTACTTATTCTTCTTTTTCTACCTAACCTCGGAATAAAATTGCTTTTGAAATTACTGAAGAGGTAAATAATACTAGGTGAAATAAGTGAATAATTATACTACAAAGCAGATAAATCTAACAGGGAAATTAAAATCTGAGAAACAACAAAAGTCAAGAATCACATTAAGTTTTATTATCGATTGTATAGAGTACCTGTTTCTTCTATGAAAGAATTTTCAACTTTTTGGTAATAACAGTTTGAGCCATTTGAAAAAGCTATTTTGAAATTTCACAACTTTGTGTGGCTGAATCTAAAAATTTAAATCTATTAGAAGTAGTTATTTTAAAAACAGAAGCAGGTGGGAAATCCCTTCTAAGTAGCATTCCGGTGGGAACTGTGCAAATAAGGAATGTTGCGCAAAATTTTGAGTAGTGTATTGAGTGGAACATCAGTGAACTCAAAATGTAAATGAGAAATAAGAACTGGAGAAAAACTTTGAAAAATATTTTTCAATTTAATCATGTTTTCTTGCTGTCAAGCCTGAATTATTTTCTAGAACATAAGAACCTCATGTGAGTTTTTCAATTTAAGGCACTTAATACAGTTTTTTTTTACTAATAAAATTCTGCTACTGTAGTACTTCACCTTACCATTCACAATAAACATTGTGATGATTTCTAAAATTAATTAATGTGTTTATAGCCCACATACATATTTAGAGAAAAATGAAAGGCTTGTCTTCTAAATGACATGCTCTAGTATAATTTTATTATGCATTGTTTACTAATGTAGTAAAACAGAAACAGAATGAATGCAATTATGTTCTTTTCTGTCTTATAATTAGGCTCAGGAATTAAAAAAAATATTTAAGTGGACAATTTCAGAGCAGTCATTTCAGTACAATCAATATAAGAAGTCTGGCAGGTATTGCGTCTTAAGTGTGATGAGATTAATGTTCTCTGAGTAAAATAATGATATAGTAAGAATTTTGCTTCTAAGTGAAAAGAGAAAGAAACTTAAATATAGTAAAAAAAATGCAAACCATCTCCCATAGTAACTCAGTTCTAATTCAGAGTCATTTCAACGACTCAGTTCAATACAGTCAGGACAAATGCTTTCCTTGGTGAATTTCTGCTATGGAGAAGAAACGAGTATGTATGTCTTACCACATTATGGGATGCATTTTCTGAGTTTTTAAAACTCTAATTTGTCCAATTGGTTCAGTCCCACAAACACATATATATGTGATAACAACTATTTTTTATTAAAAGTAAACTTGTACAATAGATACTTCTTCATTTTATTCTCAGATTTTTTAAAGTTCCTGATCCAGGAATCCTGGTAACTCTATTGGGCTTGTCTGTTTGAAAGGATCTCATAATTTCTAGATGAGATTTATAAATGATGATTGTATGAAAACTTAATTAACATATACAATTTTCATATTAAAATAATTTTCATTAATAATATTTCTTTCAAAGTATTTTTTGTTTATATCATTCTTTATATTTTATAATGAGTGGCTGGTGAATATGTATGTTCTGTAATAGATTAAATTATTTGATCTTAATTTAATTGTGTTTAAACATAAGAAAATATAGGAACTCATACAATAAACAATAGAGATTTAGGCCAGGCTCCTGGGAGAACATCCCAGCACTTACATTTCTAAATGTTTTGTGAAGAGCTGAGGTTACTTCATTCTCTGTTGTGCCACAGAAAACTAGGTTTTGCGTAGTTTTGCTCTTATGACTGAAATGTTTGCCTGCAAAAACTGAGAATAGTGTCTTTGTTACCATCCAAAACAAAAGGCTGAACTAACTCAATGTTAAGTCCAAAACAAATTCTGCATTGTAGAGTGCTGGTCTAGGTTTGTTAAACTGGCTCTTCGTCAACCTAAATAGCAGATATGTTGAGGTAATTACAATCAGTCTTAATGGCTTCTACACACTATTAAAAGTGATTTTAATGACATGATGATTAGTCTTAGTAAAATGGCTTTAGAATTTTGAAGTATATGAAAATTGTCAAAAAACATTAGTATCAAGCCCAACAAATTTAGCTTGTCTTCTAATTACCATTTGACTGTCAACTTATGTAACTCTATTTAGCATCATTTTCTGTTGCTGACAACAACTGTAACCATGTCCTAAGGAATTTCCTTAATACTCCAACCCTTGTCATTTGGTGTTATTGCTTTTATCAAAAAATGTTATAGAATATGAAACAATAGTAGAAAAAGGTAAAATAATTTAATTTCTTTCATCTTCTTAATTACTCACAGCATTATCATTGTTTTGTGGCGTCTGAGGGTCAGACAGCCAGGCTCTGGGGTTGGAGCAGCCCACCAGGATTATAAAAAGCTAAAAACAAAGTTTACTGAAAGGAAGACACTTTATTTATAAGAAAGAAAGGAAAGAGGAGGGGACAGAAGATAGCTACTATGATAAGAAAGAATAGGGTAGGCAGCTCCAAAAAGATGGAGGACCCAAAACCTTTGTTCCGGCAGCTCCACTGGAAACTCGCCATAAGGACTGACTTCCAAGTACCTCTGCTTAACGTCATCTCTTTGGGGGGCTTATGTATAGCCTTTTACTGTCTGTGTCCTGGTTCTTGACCTAAGTGTTAGGGCTTTATCTCTGGATAGGCAATGGGTTGGCAAAGAAGTGATTCATTCATGCTTACCTTAGAGTTATTAAGGGGTGTAAGGATATCTACTGAACTTCACAATGACTCTAAGGTAAATAACATGGTGATTCCAAGTTGAATACACACACACACACACACACACACACACACACACGTTAGCTCACAGGTGTGGGTATATACTCGTATATACTGAATAAGAGCTTTCCCCAAAGTTAAGCAGTGTTCTCCCACTCCTTTGCTTCCCCTGCATTCTACTGGAAGCAGAAGTGACTTATCAATTGTGCTCTTTGGTTTCTCTGTACTTTGCCTGACATCTCTTTCCTTTTCTGGTCTCATGGTACAAATCCCAAGGCCATTTGAGACCTTTATTTATCTGAGTCTTTCTCTCTCTTTTTCTACCCCTGTACTCAACCTCCTTCTCAGAGGAATACCTTTAGTAAAGTTTGTTCTTAACTCCTTTTAGTTAGGATTAGCTAGAAGTCAGCATTAGCTATTCTACCTTCTCCTCTATAGACCTCGCCCCTACAATTTTACCACCTATAAATATACCCAAACAAATATTAGTCATTGTTTAGGGGATAACAGATAAGATACATCTATTTAAGATTAAGATTACCATTAAGATTAACCTCATTATGTTTTCTTTCTTGTATTTTTCTCTACTGATTTTATTATTTTATTTATTGACTTTCAATTTGGACTGAGGCTTTACCAAAGCACGCAAGACGTACTCAAAATTACATTTTTAACACAAAAATTTTATTACAGCACAAGTTGTATTGCCATTAATACCCCATCAAAATATCTCCCCTCACTTGCTGCACATTTCTAGAAGTCTAGGATTAAATCCAGAAATGTAAGAACAAGTGTTGTGTTTCTAAACCCTACGCATCCTGTTTCTCCTAAAATTGAAGGTTTAAGTCTATGAGATTGCAAATGAAAATCATCACATGATGATTCTGCAAAAAGATGATAATATATCCCACTATTTTTCACAGATTTCTGGAAGCAAAATTTACATATGATAACATTTTCCAAATGTAAATTTGTAATTGAGTAAATTTTGGTAAATTCACAGTGGCGGCACTATCAATACAATCTAGTGACAGATTTAGAATATTCTCATCACTCCAAGAATTTCTCTCACATTTCCTCATTTTCAATACTGTTTCATTTTGACATAAAAATAAATACAAATGAAGACACTGGTTTAAAGAACCCAATTTCTGTGTTACAGTGGTTTTAAAAATGTGCTTTGAGAACTTCAGAGTTAACACACAACTACTTCAGAAAGTGGAAAGTCCAAGAGTCAAAACTCGGTATGCACAGTGGGGAGACACACAGTAAAGTGTACAATACACAGAAGAAAAGCTTGACATTGCAAGTGATTACCACAGCTTAAAATATAGGAATCTATTTGTTCTCTGTTAAGTGAAATACTAAGTGGATTTATAAAAATGCAAAACAATGCTTTGTATTTTAGAAATGTAGTTATTTGTATGAAAACTTATTTATGATGTCATTTAGTAGACTTAGTATAAATATTTTAGATGAGTCAATAAATGTTTTAATCTGAGATAGAGTGAATATTGAAAAATAATGAATATTAATGAAATCTTTTGCTCTTCAGAAATGTTAAAGATTGAGACCACTGCTGTCTTTCACACTGTACACCACCAATGTCGTTAAAGGGTAGGTTGAAGGATGCTATCTCTTCAACCCTTGCTCTTAAAAATCATATTTTGTAGATTCAGTAAGAGATTTTTATGCATTCTTTGCAGTTTTCAAACAAAAAAATAGTGGATTTTGGCTGATACCTGAAAACTCTACACGAACTCTATCGGGAGCATAACAGTGGCCATATTGGCCTTGCCTACACAGTACTGTTGCGGCTAGTAAGGTCTAGTATTTCCTGTCAAATATATGAAAGCTTTGAGGTCGAGAAATTTATTATAGTGAAATCTCAGATTCCATCATACAAGGAAGACAGACAGATTGGAGAAGCATCTACAATGAGAATGACACCTGAGTGAAAAATGACTTGTTTTGTAAGTAGTTTTTGGACGTAAAGATGCATTACTTTAGACAAAACCTGCAGTAAGAGGAACCAATAAAATTCCCACAAAATTACCACTTGAGACTTTTATTGATGGACAAAGCACTCTTGATAAAAACAAGACAAGCTAGGCTTGGGAAAACAATGTCTTTTTTAAAGGTCCTAAACTCTACTGAAGTCCATAGGACTAATTAGATTAATACGCCAAAGAGTGAAAGCTCACAGAGAAATGAGATGTTTTTATTTTCTGAATTAATAGAATGTTTTGGATATGGACATGAAACAGATACATTTTTCTCTAAAACCGGGCTCATGAGAGACAAAATTGAAAACACAAGGAGCCTAAAATTCATGCTAAACTGAAGTACTTGCTGAAATGTGATGAATCTTAAGACAAAATACTAAAAGGATGAGTTTAAGCTCTGGGAAAGCAAAAGCAGGATTTTCAACAATATTTTAGAGCTGAATAGACCACCTAGAACAAAAAATGAAAGCGAACCTACACTTGTTTTACTCCCAGTTGACAATCTTAGGAAAACTATAAGATCTGGGATAAACTAAAGGTAGAAAAATCCCTATCTATTCTTTAGTCAAATATTATCCATTCAGTTAATTAAATTAGCACATATTTTACCTGTCAGAGGAAAGCATGAACCCCTTAAGAAACTATTATTTATACTTTGCAATTTTCATAAACTATGATTGACATTCACAAGAAAATGATACAAATATAAGAGAAAAAAGAAGGCAATAAAAACGGAACACAGCAATGCAATTGAATAGTAGAAAAAAATCTATTAAAGAAAGAAAAGATATTGAGCTACACAAGAAAGAATAATAATCAGCAAATCATAGAATTTATAAAAATAAGGAAACAAAATATAGATCATAGATTAGATCACATTAAAAGATCAAATGATTAGTTGAAGACAGGTTAGGCACAAAAGAAGATGGATGAATAAGAAAACAAGTCAGTAAAAATAGCAAACCTAAACATGTAAAGATAATAGAAAATAACAAAATTTTTTAAATGTGAGTATAAGAAAATATTTTGAATATTCGCAGAGTCACAGCAAAATAACTGATTAACTGCTGAATACTAAAAACAGAGACAAATTCACTAGGCTCAACAGACACAGAAAAGAAACCAACCACTTGCCACTTTTCCCATTTCTTTCAGCCTGCTACAATCTCACATGGAGAGATGACCAAATACTGGGTTTAAACAAAATGTAAAGTCAATCCTGTTTAATAGTTTAGTATGGTATGGGTTCCTAGGCATTCTTACAAGCTTTTAGAATCTGTGTTTATTATTAACTCTTATTGCAGGAAAATATTTGTTATCTAGGAAATGGAACATAGTGGCTGACATTGAGTTAGGAACGGGAGAAAACTGCCACTGATACATTTAAAAACTGATCTCCAAAAGTGAATCATGTGTTACCACTTCTCAAAAAATGTGAACGTAATACATGGTTCATTTAAAGTGTTTTATAATCTTTTGTTAAGTAAATAGATCGCCGGTTTCTATTCTCAGTGATTTCATCATTAAATTCTTCCTCTATCACCCTCTGCCCTTTTCTGACTTGAATTCTCACCCATTTTCACTGCATATGCATAAGTCAGCTTGGCTTCCTTGTGCTGCTTGTACTGGTCAGCTTTTTGTTGCTGTGACCAAAATACCAGAAAAAAACAAATTTTGAAAAGAAAATGTTTACTTTGGCTCCTGATTTCAGAAGTTCCTGTCTGTGGTCAGTTGGTTCCTTTGTTTCTGCATCTGTGCTGAGGCAAACTATCACAGCAGGAGAGTGCCCTAGAAGAAAGGCACTCACTTCCTGACAATGAACAAACAGAAAGAAAGGGAAATAGCCTGTGCTATTCTGTTCCATCTGGGCCCCTGCTGTATTAGACAGTGCTGCTCACATTCAGGCAGAGTTCCCCTTTCAGTTTTCTGTCCAAAATGCCAATTTTCTCTGGAAACACCCTCAGAGGCATACTGGGAAGTACGTTTTACTAATATCCTAGGTATTTTCTTGATTCAATCCAAGTAACAATCAAGAGTAGGCATCACACTGATGCCTCACTTTTAAAGAAACATGTATGATTTCCTCTCCATCTGTTGAATACTTTTTGTACCTCCGTAAAAAACTAACATTAAAACTACAGTCAGTTAATTCCTTTACTGTTACTCCTGTATCCATGTATCTCTATACTTACATTCTATTTTGCTCACTTTGATCTGAACATTCAATCATGTGACCTTTTTTCCCCTAGATTTTTTTTTTTAATTTTTTACAATTGTTACTTCTCAGTTCCAGGATACTTCAGTTCTTTCTGGTAACATTCCAATAGCTTACTATTTATTCTTTTTTATGCCTACTGCATATATTTCCAGTATTTCTATATCAAGAAAATATACTTAGCTTTTTATTTGACCTTTTCACTTTTAATGACTAAAAACTTTTAATTGTTAATCACAAAATTACCAACTGTAACTATTTTCTGGCTTATAATCATAAGTCTTAGTGAAATTAAAGTACCCAATATATTTATCTGCTAGTATATGTCTGTGTACAAAAAAATAAATGGGAAAAGTGAAAACTATAAAAAGTTTGGCAGAAAAAATTGACATCAAACAACTTTGGAGCCCTTATTTTCAGGTAACATTCTGAAGTTTGTATGTAGACTCCTTTTGCCATAGTTTACATTGAATGCAGTGCTAATGATTCATCCATAAATGAGCAGGAAGCTTGCTTAAAACTGTAGTTCGAAGAGAGGAGATGATTCACTTTGAGCCATTCACTTTTTTAGATGACTGACCGAGTGGACAAAGACAGATCTTAAAATGACAGAGACACTATCTTTTGTCAAAAGAGCAGTTGAGATGGATCCTTTCTTGAAAATTAGTGTATCATTGGTCATTAAGTTATTCTTTAATAATTTACTAAATTGATGCTACAAATGACACTTTATAGAAGTTCTAATGCATTTTAAAAGTTTCATGTTTCTGGCCACTAATTTATTCATGTAACATCAAACCCAGAAAATGATATATAAATGTCCTTATTTTGTGCTAAAAATTGTATAAAATTGAGCACTGGTGTATAATAAAAGCAAATTGTAAATAATGAAAGAAAACATATTTCAGAAAAAGAAAAAAGTTAAGTGCAGTACTTCAGAAAATTCCAAAATGAATAGATGTGAAAATCTTTTCAGAAAAACTTTGGTATCCAATTTTTCAAGCATTCACTCTGTGACATTCTCTGCTGGGTAGTATTCATTCACTCATGTATCCACTAAACATATGTTTATAGAATCCTTTCTGTGTAGTTCCAGTACATGTGTTTATAGAATTGTTTCTATGTGGTTTCAGTACTGAATAAAAGACAAAGGACTCAACTCACATGTACCTTACCTTTAATTGAAAATTGTCTTACTTAAACCTTAGAACAGCATAGCAATTAATTCTTACTTCTGGCTTCATTTTAAGAAAAAAAGATGAGAAACAGATGTCTAGACTATCTAATAATTATTGATGACCACAGATACAGTAGATACAGGAATTGGGTCTAAATTCTTGGGTCTTATTCAACTTAGAAACCCTAGCATTTAACCACTATCTTCTGTTGCCTATATAAAAGTAGTCTAAAATATTATTCATTTACTATATATGTTATAAGATTGCTATTATTGCATGACAGTAATTTTCAGTGAACAGAAAAGAGTCAAAATGACTGTGAAAGTTCATTCTGGTGGTCAACTGAATTGTCTTAAGAAATGCTGCCCTAGGGGGTTAGTAATGCACATTTCTGACTTCGTCTGGGTGAATCATGCAGGTGGGACCCTGGGGCTGTATCTGAGCCTTTTTCTCTCTGGTGCTCTTCACCTGCTCTGTTTACCAACTTTCAAAATGTGAGTAACATTGTTTCATCAGACCCTCTGCCATGATGTTTCTGCTCTGAAGCTGGTAGAACACTAAATGAACCTGTGAACCTCCTTAAAATTTCCTTCTTTATATTATGGTCGTCAGTAGCTTCTCTCAGCAACAGGAAATATGACCAATACAATGAGTTAAATGCTAACTTCAGCGAAGCCTTGGATAAACAGTGTTGCCCAAATATATTATGTTAAAGACCCTTAAGATAGTGTTGACAGTCACAAATTGACAATGTCTAATTTTACATCCTTCCCTATGAGATAAAATGGAGGTTTTGGATTACTGGTACCACTCATCTGAGATTCCCCATTGACTCTTCTAAGCATACTGTCATCTACACTTCCTTGAGTCTGAGTCTTCTGCTGAATTGTATTCCTTTGCTAGCCCCACCTATCATTGTAAACACCTAATAAATGGTGGCTGCCTTGGGAGTGGAGGAGAACCCATCCAAAGATATTGACTTCCCAGCCATTGATGCATTACTATGCTTGTCTCTGTATTTTATATTTCTTGCCACTTTTAAGCCAGACAATAGGGACTCTTGGCTGGGATCCTAATAGGATAGACCCACACTGAGCCTGTCAATAAGTATTTAGAGCCAGTCTTTTGTTGTTTTGCTTATTAGGGATTTGAGTTGTTTCTCTAAGGTTACTGTAACCCACCACCACCATGTAGTTGACTTCAAACAGCCAATTCTTTTACTGCACAGGAATACAAATAAACCAAATCAAAGTTCCAACTCTCTGGGTAATTTTTCAAGAGCTTAGAAAACTTCTCTTCCAGGCTCTGGTAGATGCTGTCAGCTCTGCATGCCTTGGCTCTGGCATTGCAACCCCACATTCTATCAGTCATTAGATGCTATTTTCCCTGAGTATCAGATTTATGTCCGAATTTTCAAACTTCTTTCTCTTTTAGGGAAAATAGTCCAAATTTTCACCTTCGATTTCCTTATAAGGAAATCGTCATCATTTAGGCCCATTCCTAATTCAGTATTACCTCATCTTAACTTGAATATATCTGCAAAAATTTAATTTCCAAATATTTCATTCAAAAATATACCAGATAAAGGCTTGACATGGATTTTTTTTGAAGAACACAATTAAAAACAAAGCTTAAACAGCTAATTAAAGGCGATGATTGTGAAAAATGTTCGTATTAAACAGAAACTTATTGTGTTTATCCTCTAAAAGGCTGAAAAATTGATGGAATAAAGAGTCTAGTCATTTATTTCATCTTAAATTCATACCACAGCTTAAGCCCACTGAATGAAATTGGAGACAGTTACCTTGTTATTTAAATTTTAACCTAATTATTCTTCTAATGATTCTAATTGAATTAATGTATATGACTGTTTTGTCTTTGTTTTGAAAAGTTGATTTTTCTTTGTTTTGAAAAGATGATTTCAAAACAAATGTTGAATAGGTTTGCAATATATGATAAATAGATCTGGGGGAAAGTCATACATGCACATAGTGCATAGTGGTCCCTTTTATTCTCCTTTCCTTTACTTTTTTCTCTCTCTCCTTCCTATGACCCCCTTCCCATCTCCAAAGAAGCTATCTCTATAATATCTCTGTATTATATCTCTATAATATCTCTGTAAGCCCTCCTTTATTTTCTCTTTATTTGTATTTCGGGTTTCTCATAAAAAGAAACTATGTAATATTTAACCGACTGCATATGATATATTTCACTTATCCTTATGGTTTCTTTTTTAATATTTTAAAGAGAATAAAACAAAAGAGGACAGAGCAAAGCAGATCAGAACAGAAAAATATAAGCAACACAGCACTTTACAACAAGACACCCAGATATTAACAGTAGCTACCATAATGTCTCTTTCTTTGCAATAGTTGAGCATGGCTTCACAAACAATAATATCAAATGTAACAAAATATTATAAAACAATTCAAGAAAATGAAATAATTACAGGATATTCTGAACCAAACATCAGAAAATGAACAATGGCTACTATAATATCTTATTTTCCATGAAAATTTGTTTATACTATCACATATATTAAAGTCCAATAAGACACAACATGATAGAACCAATGATAATAGAAGAACAAAAGCATGGTAGGACTTCAAAGCAAGATGATATTAAATCAGCAATAGCTGCCGTACTGTCATGTTTTCTTCAGAACAGCTGTTCATACTATCACACATAATAAAATCAAGCAAAACAGAATAAAACCATTCCAACTGATGAATGAAAACATTAAAAGGCTTCAAAGCGATGTAATGGGGAATCATGATTACCATAAAATCTTATGTACTCTTAACCATTACTTAAACTAGGGAGACTATATGGTATTTATGCATGTGAGTTTGGTTTATTTCGCTTATGAGTATGGTCTCAAGTTGCATCCATTTATTTATAAATATCTCAATATGGTAATTCTTTATAGCTGAGTAGTACTCCATTGTATAAAAATACCACATCTTTTTTATCCCTTCTTTAGTTGATGGGCACTTAGGTTGCTTCCAAGATCTGGGTATTACAAGTTGTGCTGCTATAAACATGGGTACACATATAACTCTGTGGTATGATGTTTTCAGTTCTTCTGGGAATATGCCTAGAGGTGGAATAGCTGGGTCAAATGGGACTTCCAATCCCAGCTTTTTGAAGAATCTCCACGCTGACTTTCACAGTGGTTGCACCAGTCTACACTCCTACCAGCAGTGCAGAAGAGTTCCCTTTTCCCCACGCCTCACCAGCATTTGTTGTTGGTAGGTTTTTTTTTTTTTTTTTTTTTTTTTTTATCCTGACCATTCTTTCTGGGGTGAGATAGAATCTCAGTGTGGTTTTAATTTACATTTCTCTAATGACTAATGATGATGACCATGTTTTCATGTATTTATTTTCTATTCATATTTCTTCATCTGAGAACTGTGTATTCATCTCAGATGCCCATGTTTTGGATTGGGTCTTTGAATTTCAAAGGTCTGATTTTTAAAAATTCTTTATAAGTTCTAGACATAAATCATTTGTCTGAGGGACAGTTCACTAAGATTTTTTTTTCTTTTTGTGTTTTCTTTTCACTCTGCTTGAGATTTCTTTCAACATGCAGAAATTCTTTAATAAGACATAATCCCAGTTATTGACTCTGGGAAGCATTTCCCATGTGGTTTGATTCTTGTTCATGAATTTTCTACCTACCCCTATGTCTTCAAGATTTTTACTGACCTTGTCTTCTAACAGACTTAGTGTTTCTGTTTTACTATTTAGATCTTTGAGCCACTTAAATGTTAGTTTATTACACGGTGATAGGCCTGGGTCTACTTTTAGTTTTTGGTATATGGACAACCAGTTGATCCAGCACCATTTATTAAAGGGATTATCGTTCTTCCAGCAAACATGTATGGCCCTTTTATCAAAGATGAGGTGGTTGAGTGTATTTGTGGTTGTTGTTGTATCCTCCAATCTATTCTGTTGATCCTCAGATCTGTTTTTATTCCAGAATCACGTTGATTTTATTACAGTAGCTTTGTAGTGTAACTTCAAGTCAGGGATTGTGATGCCTCCTGCTTTGCCTTTGCTGCTTAGAATTGCCTTTGCTATTCCAGGTCTCTTCTGGGTCCAGATGAATTTTAGGAGTGATTTCTCTAGATCTATATAGTATATTAGTGGTATTCTGATGTGGATTGCATTGTATATGTATAACAGTTTTGGGAGAATGGCCATTTTCACAATATTTATCCTTCCTATCCATGAACAAGGAATGTCTTTCCATTTTCTGAGCTCCTCTTTGATTTCTTTTTCAGGGCATTATAATTTTCCCTGTGTAGCTTTTATACTTCTTTCATTAGATTAATTCCTAACTATTTCATTTTTTGGATGCTACTGTGAAGGGCGTGGCTTCTCTTATTTCGCTCTCAGTACATTTTTGTTAGTGTATTAGTATGTTATTGATTTTTGAGCATTGTCTTTGTATCAAGCTACATTGCTGAATTTATTTACTATATCTAGGAGTCTTTCAATGGAGTTTTGGGAGTCTTCTATGTAGAGTATCATGCCATCTGAAAATAATGATACTTTAACTTCTTCTTTTCCTATCTTTACTCCTTTTATTTCTCTCTCTTATTTAATTGCTCTGGCTAGTATTTCCAGTACTATATTGAATAGGAGCTGTGATAAGGGACATCATTGTCTTGTTCCTGATTTTAAGGTAAAGGCTTTCAGTTTTTGGCCATTTAATATGATGCTGGTTTATAGGTTTGTCATAGATGGCCTTTATCATATTGAGGTAAAGACCATCTATTCCAATTCTCTGTAAAGTTCTTATCATGAATGAGTGTTGGAGCTTATCAAAAGCTTTCTCTGCATCTATAGAGATGATCATGTGATTCTTACTTTTGGCTCTATTGATATGGTGGATTACATTTATTGATTTATGTATGTTGAACCATCCCTGTATTGCTGGGATGAATCCCACTTGGTCATGGTGTATAATCTTCTTGATGACTTGTTCCATCCTGCTTTATAATATTTTATTGAGAATTTTTGCATCTATGGTCATTAGGGAGATTGGCCTTTAGTTCTCTTTTTTAGTTGGGTCTTTCTCAGGTTTTGGCACTAGAGCAATATTTGCTTCTGGAATGACTTAGGAAGAATTTCTTCCCTTTTAATTTCATTGAAGATTTTGTGGAGTGTCAGCATTAAGTCTTCTTTATATTTCTTGTAGAATTTTGCAGTGAATCCATCTGGGCCTGGTCTCTTCTTTGTTGGTAAGAACTTAATTATGTTTTCAATTTCATCAATAGAAATTGGGTTATTCACCAGTTTTACATCTTCCTGACCCTGCTTTGGTAGTATATATGTTTCTAAGAATCTGTCCATTTCTTGTGTGTTATCAAGCGTATGAGAGTAGAGGTTTTTGAAATAGGTGTTGATGATCTTCTGTATTCCACTGAGTCTGTAGCAACTTCACCTTTTTCATTCCTTATTGCATGAATTTGAGTTTTTTCTTTCCTTTTTTTAATAAGGTTGGCTAGGAGCTTATCAATTTTATTTATTCTTTCAAAGAACCAACTCTTCGATTCATTGATTCTTTGTATTGTTTTCTTAGTCTATTGCATTAATTTCTGCACTGATCTTTATGATTTCCTCCCTTCTTTTGGCTTTGGTCTTGGCTTGCTCTTCTTTTTCTAGATGTTTGAAGTGTAGCATTGGGTTATTTATTTGTGTTTGTTCTGTCTTCCTAAGGTGGGAACTCAGTGCAATAAATTTTCCTCTAAGGACTACTTTCATTACATCCCACAAATTCCAGTAAGTTGTATTTGTATTTTTGTTTCCTTGTAGATATTGTTTAATTACTTCTTTAATTTTCTCTGTGGCCCACTGATTGCTCAAGAGTGTATTATTCCATTTCCATGTGTTTGTGGGGTTTTTGCAGTTGCTTTCATCATTAATTTCTAGTTTCATGGTACTATGATTTGATAACATGCATGGGATAATTTCAATTCTTTTGCATTTACTTAAATATGTTCTGTTGCCTAGTATATGGTCTATTTTAGAGAGTGTCCCATACACTGCTGAGAAGAATTCTGATGTTGTTGTGGAACACTCTGTATACGTCTATCAAGTGCATTTGTTGACAAGTGTGATTCAGTTCTGTTATTTCTTTGCTGATTTTCTGTCTAGTTGATCTGTCCCTTTGTGTTAATAGTGTGTTAAGGTCTCCTGTTATAATTGTGTTATTGCTTATTTGATTTTTCATTTCTATTAATATTTAGTATGTAGAGCTAGGTGCTCTGGAATTTGGTGCATATATATTTAAGATTGTTATCTCTTCCTCTTGAAGTTTTCCCCTAACTAGTATGTAGTGACCTTTATCTCTTCAGATCATTCTGGGCTTGAAGTCCACATTGTCAGCAAACAGAATAGCTACCCCTGCTTTTTTTCATGTTTCCTGCTGCATGAAGTATTGTTTTCCATCCTTTGACTTTCAGTCTATGAATTTCCTTTTGGGTTAGAAGGGTTTCTTGTAGACTCATATGGTTGGATGTTTTTCTTGATCCATTCTGCCAGTCTGTTTCTTTTGATTGGTGAGTTGAGGCCATTTACATTAATGGTTATAACTGTTATATATTGGTTTATTGTTGACATGTTATCTTTCTGCTGTTGTATCTTTAACTTTCTATTCTCTTTAATTGGCTGCCTTGCTTAGTGGTTTTTTTC
The DNA here is from genome assembly GCA_004027295.1 of Dolichotis patagonum. Classification (NCBI taxonomy): domain Eukaryota; kingdom Metazoa; phylum Chordata; class Mammalia; order Rodentia; family Caviidae; genus Dolichotis; species Dolichotis patagonum. The sequence continues at coordinate 139,765 of PVJX010000262.1, read as the reverse complement.
CTATGTCTATCTAGAATGTCTTTCAGTATTCTTTGTATGGTTGGTTTGGTGATCATGAGGTTCTTCAGCTGTTCTTTGTCATGGCAGTATCTTATTTCTCCATCCATTTTGAAGGACAGTTTTGCAGGGTACGTCAGTCTGGGTTGGAAGTGGTTTTCCTTTAGGATCTGAAATACTTCACTCCATGCTCTTCTTGACTTCATTGCTTGTGTTGAGAATTCTGCTGTGATTCTGATAGGTTTTCCTTTATAGGTGATCTGTGTTTTCTCTCTAACAACTTTCAGTATTTTGTTCTGATGGTGGATTTCTGGAATGCTGAGTATTACATGTCTGGATGTAGTTTTATTTGGGTTATGGCTATTTGCAATTCTATATGCTTCACTAATCTGTATATCAGTTTCCATTCTCATGTTTGGAGAATTTTTAGCTATTGTTTCTATAAATAGCCTCTTGATATCATTTGTGCTGTCTCCTTTTTCATTTATCCCTATTAATCTTATGTTGATTTCCTTTGCATAATCTTGCATCTATTGAATTGTTATTTCCTGATTCATTGTTATTTTTAAAAAAATCTTTCCTTTCCTGTTCACTAGCTGCAATCTTATTTTCGAGGTCTGAAATTCTATCTTCACTTTCACTGAGGGAGTTTGGCAACTTTCAATCGAATTGTTTTTTTCCTGTATATCTTTTTGAATCTGCTTCATGAATTCTGTTTGTTTCTTATAGTGTTCATTCAGGGATTCTATATGCTTGCTTTGTTCCTCTAATTTTTTAACTGTGTCTTCATTAGATGTGCTCACTATTTCTTTCACTACTTTTATCATTTCTTCTATTACCTGGGAAATTATTTCTGATTTGAGTTTCTCTATAAATTCCCTGAGTTTCTCCTTTATTTCAGTTGATATCATTTCAGTCATTTCAGGTGTATGCCTTCTTTTTTCTTCTATGTACATGGCTCCTAGGCTTTTTTGGGATCGGCTGGAGTTTTGAGATTGCCTTTTGGTCTTTCATTTTGTCATTTTCCTATATTTCCTTGCTTCAAATGGTGTTCCAAAACTTCCCCTGGGTGTGTTGGTAATCACCTCCTGTGACTTCAACTCCTGGGACTGAATGAAGGTTGCTGAACTTGGCCCTGGCAGGCCTGCAGGATCTCCCAAGCCTAGTCTAGTGTTTCAGGGAGCTGGGTGGGAACACTACCACTGGGAGCAATGATCTCAAACTCTCCCTGGGCCAGCACCAGTGGGCTGAAAGTCCCCCTGAGCAGCCCTGGCCTCCCAGACTGAAAGAAGGCCACTGGGCATGGTGCATTGAGGCCCACAAAAGCTCTGGAGCCCAGTCCAGTGTCCTAGGGAGCTGAGTGGTAAGTCAACCACTGGGAGTGCTGGTCTCAAACTCTCCTAGCCTTATGTGTTCATGATCCATTTGGTTACAACTGAATGAAATTTATTCTTCTTCATGGTTTGGTAGTACTCTAGTGGGAGTATAAATAATACATTTTTAAAAGTTTATGTGTATATTTCTGTTGAGTAGAGTAATTCCATAATTTGAATTATGAATTATGCAGCTATGCACAATTACGCTATTGTGAATTATTCAGCTATAAGCATGGGTATGTGTTATGGTTTGTGGTTGGGTGCCCCCCCCCAAGCCTTATGCAATCATGGATGCAGCTGAATCTAACATTTGTGATTACCTTGTTGTGTGGCACTGGGATTGGCAATGTGAGTGCTCCACCTGCCCAGGGGTGGAGCCAACATACAGTGTAAGGGTGAGAAGAAGGCGTGCCTTTCCTCTTTGCCTCTGTTCACTCTGTTTGCTGTGACCATGAACAGCAGCCCCGCCATGCAACCCTGCCTTAGAGCTAGATGAGCATAGACGGAAACCTCCAAAATTGTAAGAAATAAACCTCCCTTCCTTAATTTTGGGCTTCAGGTATTTTGTCTCAGCAATGAGAAAAAAGTAACCAAGACAATGTGCATGTGTCAATGTAATATGATGAATTTCACTGTTTCAAGAAGACATCTTGAAGAGTTATAGCTAAATCAATTGAATTTCTATTTATAGGAAACTCCATACTGATTTTCACAATTGTTTGTATTTCTGTTCTCAATATAAATCTCATGGTTTTGTTTTTCAACATCACTGCCCACATTTGTTACTTTTTTGAATCCTTGAGAATAGCTATTCTTACTGGAATGAATTTTTCATTACCAAGATTTCCGTTAGATTTCTTTTCATAATCCCTAAGTTCTTACTAAAGTTATCACTTACATCCTGCACTGTCTTATTCAAGAGTTTGTGTCTTTTGCAAAATTAATGAACATTTTATTGATTAAATCCCTTATTTGTTTATTTATATCTTCTTTGTATTCATTAAAAATCTTATGCACTTGCTTGTTTCTTTTATTCAAACATTATACCATTTAGGTTTTTAATACTTTGCCTGAAATTTCCTCCATCCTGTGCAATTGGAAGTGTACTGTGGCCTTATTTTCTCATTTTTTTTGTACTGAGAGTAGAAGATCAGTAAGAATAGGAAACTCTATCACTACTGTGGAGATCTCTTTAGTTTGTAAAAGTTGGCCCATGATTTGAATTTGACTTAGGTTATGTTTTAGTGTTCATGCTCCTATTCAACCAGTTCAACATAGCAGGTTTTATGCCAGGCACTGTGTTGAATGGAGAAAACAACTATTGATTGTGTTAGCATCTACAGAAGTGATCATATACCAATCACATAATTGAAAATTTGCTTTGAACATTTCACACTTTGTTTTCATAACCCAAGAAGATAATGAAATAGTACTGATGAGAAGTAACTGGAATGTAAAATGTACGGCAAGAAAATAGGAAGAAGTAATGAAAGAAATATTTCAGAAAGATGAAAAAAAGAACTAATGAAAGGAAAGAAAAAAAGAAGGCTTTGGTGATATTACTTTTATATCTGGGCTAAAGAGATAAGTACAGGGTGTCTGAGAAGTTATTTGCAAGGACAGCAAATAGGAAAAAGAGAGAAACAATCGGGAATGCTGGAAGATGTGAGAAGATAGATAAAATTATTATGATGATAGTAATCTTGTGCTTGAATCCTTCATACATGATTTTTAGTGAGGGTTAACCTGACATGACTATCAAAGATACCATATAAATAACCTAAAGCACTAATTACTTTCATTCACCATTTCAAATACACAAACACCTCACATGTACTTTCTGAGAGAGAAAGACAAAAGAGAAAAAGCAATATGCAAAATAAATGAAAGTAACAGATACATTATTCTGATAGCATTAGTGTCATTCAAAAGTGGTGGGAAAAGGAAGAAACTGATAGGGTGTGAGACAGAAAGCAAATAAAGAGAGTAAAAGGAGTTTGAATTGAACACAGTTAAGGGGACTGGGAGGTTATATCTGATTTATGAACCAGATAGAAAACTCTTTTATCTATTCCTATGAAACAACCATTGATAGGACTAACCCCCCACCTTATTCTGCTCCCTCAACTAAAAGTATGTTTGGCATACTTTTTGTTCAGTCATTTTGGGAACTACTTGTTAATTTTGAACATATTATTTATCTATGTGGCAGAGGTTCTGAGTCAAGATTTTTCACACTTTGTTCATATTGGCCCTAAATCTTAGGTAAAATTTTATTCGAATCACAAAATTTACAAAAGCATATGATTAATGCTTCAATAGGGAAAACGAAATGTAAAACTGACATATACTCTGTCTGAGTTTACATTAAGTACAAAGTAAAAAGTTTCACGCTGATGCTGAACTCTCTCATCATATGCAAACAATGTATAAACATATCTAGAAGCCACACGGTGATTTACAGAAAAGGAAAAATGTGGATATAAATTGGAGTGAAGGTTTCATTCCTTCTGAAGGGATGTGTAGAGGGTAGGAAGTGGAACTGATGATTCGGAGGAAGAAAAGGGCACCATTGTCTTCAGAGGAAAACAGCAGTTTATTTTGTAGTTAAGTGTGGCAACTTTACAGGGAAAATATGCAAAAATTGATTTTATAAAGTCTATTGTTTTATAAAAGCTGTCATCTCATTCTCAAAAGTGCTATCCAAAAATATATAATGCTAAAATTAAGTTTCTTGTTTACCCAAGCTTGTAACTTAATGGAGTGAATGGAAGAAAATCGCGACTTGTCAATGGCTATGTGTCGTTATTCTCAAATCAAAAGATGACAATTTATACAGTGTCCTTATAATAGAGTATAATCAAAATGGAGCTGAAAATGTAACTTAGCTCCTTGAACTTGTAGCTCAGCATATACCGAGCTATGGATCAATATCCTGCAATCATCCCTTGACACTATTCGATTAAAGCATAGAACTCTGTCTAACTTGTTTGTCTCTAAATTAAAACATAGCAGAGACTAACGAGAGCTATACTAATCCAAATACCTGTGTGAGATGTGGTCGAGCACATAACAACGTTGACACTTCACTGCTTGCAATCCTGTCACCCCAGATGTGCAATTCACTATTATGAAAAGAGCTTCAGGGTTGTTTAGAGACAGTGCTGCCAGCTTTCAATTTATCCTAATAGTGTAGTAGTTACTTTTATCATGTACAACATAAATAACTGGCAAATAAAGTCTTAAGATTCTCAAAAGGAACTTTATTTACTTTAACATAAAAATAAATTTATTAATTCATATATTAATTAGTATAGTAGTAACTAAAGTGGTAGTAAATTAGCCATAATCTGTAGTTTAGCAATAACAACAGCAATAATAATGACGAATTGTAACTTCCGTGCATCCTTCCAATTTAGATTTCATTTTTAACAGTTCACACAAAGTTAAATATAGCTACTTCAGAACTTGACATTGTTTTCCCCAATGTACTAATACCTTATTTTTCAAAACAGAAATTTTTTGAAATTTTGCATTATTTATAGTACACATGATAGTAGATTTAAGCTGTTTAACATATTATAGCATTAAAGTATCTCATGTGAGGTAATAGTCTTCAAGAAATACTACCACTGTTTAGTCTTGGTTACATAATTTTAATTTCTATTACTCCACAATTTTTAGAAGATTTCTAAATCAGTCAAATTTTTACCATGCAGAAATGAGTGATTTTTAAAAATTTGAACAAAATACTGATATTCAAAATTTTAAAACAAAGTATTTCTGAATCTATTTCTCATGTACTTGCTAGGTACAATGTTCTAATTTTGATACAATTGCTGCAGTAGTCTTGAGATAATTGAAAAACTTAGAGTTTAAAATACAAAAATTCATTAGTCCCTCTTTATCCATAATTTCACTTAGCATGGTTGCAGATATGAGTCTAATCATGGTCTTAAAATACTAGACACTGCCAAAAGTTAAAAAAAAACTATTATTTACCTACACTTACTAAGTACATCATACTTTTTCAGTTTGGAATGGATACCATTATCAATGTGTCACTATAATTTACATATGAAATGCTATTATAATAAGCTACCTGCAGGATAAAGCAGAGTATATAAAATGTGTTACTTTCTGTGTTTTTAGCAAACATTGGGAGTCTTGCAACCTGTCCTCTATGCATAAGGACTGGAGACTGCTGTGAGTAATTAAAGGAAAACATGACAGTGAAATGTATATTTTTCTAATAAACTAATTCTGTTTCTTCTTTGTTGCTTTTCTTTTTTACCTAATATATATTATATACCTATTTCATATTATATATAAGTATAGAATATATAATAAATATATATATAATATATAAATAGTTTTTCATATTATATATATTTTATCTCTATTCTGCATTTTGCACAAGCATCACTGTCTTTACTTAATGACATAATGAAAATTTTATCACTGTGCCTTCTTTCTGAAGTCTGCACAAACTAAAATACCCTTGATTTTGTCAAACTGATATATGCATCAGAATGATTCTTGCTTAACAATACAATTTTTTCATAATTATACTTACTTGAGGCAAATGTTATAGATACATAAAATTGAAATTTTTGCCCACTGGACAAAAAGCAATACAATTAATTAGTCAGTGCTAATGCACATCAGCTATCACTGGCATTCATCTGATTAGGTATATGAGGTGTTGATCTTTTAAAACATTATCAAGGAATATATGTCCACTTAATAAATGTTTGCTAATAAATGAATAATCATTAAGTAAGCATCACTTGACCACTTTATATGCAATCACATGATTAGTGAACTTTGATCCTGTCACAATTCCTCAAATTTTCCCTGGGTTTGCAATTCACTCATGAGTGAATTTGATTTTTAATAAAGTATGGACATTTTCAATTTCAGCACATGATGCCAAAGAATATTAAAACTGTTTTTTAAAATGTATACACAAAGATATTCATGAAGATTTCTATTGATTCACAAATTTTTCAAAATATAGAATTATAAGTTGCTCTAAATGATTGTTAAAGGTTTTCACAACTTTTCCTATGATTTTGTTGCCCTAATTTTTTATGTTTTGAAATTCTTGTTCAGGTCTTTCAGTAATGTTTCAAAGTAGATTTTTTTCCTTGTAAAAGTACTGTATATCTTCTAGATATTACTTGCTCATTAACTACATTTGTTAATAATATCCTTTTATACATTTTGATTTTCTTTGAATGAAGAGAATTTAATTTTAATATAGATTAACATAACAATTTAGTATATGTCTTAAGAAAAATTTTCCTACCTATATTGATGAGTAAAATGTTAAATATTATTTTTGTCTAAAATAGATTTAAAACTTTCAGTCATAAATTTTCATTTATTGAAATATCTCATGCATGTAATATATGCATAAATATTAAGAAAATAACTTAAAATGTATTCGAGCAAGTTCATCTATGTAATCACCAACTCAGTTCAAAATATAGAACATAACAAACACACTAAAATATCTTTCATCCTCCTTTGAAATTAATACCTTGCTATGTTATTCTGACTTTAGGATTTTTATTGTTTTACATGTTTTCAAACTGCAAATAAATGGAATTATGCAGTACATATTTCTTTATGAACTTCTTCTTTTGCAAAGCATTTTGTTTAAGAGACATAACCACCATGTCACATATAATAGTATATACTTTTCAGTATTATCTAATTCTCTATTTTTATTGTGTTGCAAAATAGATAATGTTTGTCTTATAATGAAATAGATGATTGCATTGTTTCCAGTTTAAGGTTATCATGAATAAAGCTTCTAAAAATGTATGCATATTTTTGATGCTAGTATGAATTTACTTTTGTGGTATAAATCTACAAATAAAATCACTATACCTTAGAGTATGCTATGGTCAACTGGAGAAAATACTTCTAAAGTGCTTTCCCAAGAAGTTTTTAACTTATTTTCCATGGTAATAATTTACTGGACTTCTTTACTCTGTGCATTTTCAATTTAATTAATTCTGAGATAGTCCTTGGCATTTTATTTTCAAATAGTACTTTAAAATTATTTCTTCCATTCACTTGTTTGGAGACTCCAATGGTATGGGCATTATAATTTCTCACTATATTAGCAATTTCTTTTATCCTCTTTTCTCTAATTTGAGTCTGCTTATCTGTCAATATTGTATTTTCAGGACTTCTTCAGATCTATTTTCCAGTTGGCTGGTTTGTTCCCCAGGGATGTCTGACCTGTTCATAGGTATAAAACTGCTTTCAAAACTGTTTAGTAGTATCATCTTTTTCCTGCTTCTATGCATTACATTACAGATTTTAAAAAGAATTTTTCTTTGGCTTTTGGGTCATATTTTAGATATTCTTATGTCACTATATAACATTTTAAAGATTCTTATTTCCCACTAAAACTTCTGCCTTAAAAAATTCTCCATAAGTGCAACAAAATCACTGTGTCTGTATTTGTGAGTGTGTTTAATTTGTAGCTGATAAACTTAAAAATGTGATTCAATATGCTCTTTTGCAGGTTTCAGATTAACTGAAATTTAATGGATGGCTACATATGCCAAATATTTCTCTGATTTTGCCTCCATTCATTGTTACATATACTTACTATAATCCTTCCCATCATAACTACTATAAAAAGGGAAATATTTCATTTGGCTTGACATGTAGATGATGTGTATACTGACCTTACACCAAAAAGAGACTTGTTGATTAACAAGGCCCATTAATCAAGACATAACTAACAGTAGTAAGATTATCCCATTGATTCTAGAGGTAAATCTGAGATATCTGTTATAATTTAGTATGAAGAAATTCAATATTTAATATAAGACCTCATACTCAAACCCATTCCATATTTTTAATGCCATATGGATTTCAGAGGTGAAATAATATTTCCTTTGTTAAACTAATCTATGAAATAAAAATTATATGATAATTGTGAATTAGGACATTTCTAAGTAATTATATGAATGCAAGGATTAAATTCAAGTATGAAGGTAAAAAGTAAATTTTCATGAATCTTATTTCTGTTTAATCAACAAACTGAAGGAAAGAAAGATTCTTCCTCCTAGTTGTTATTGTACTTCATCACTAAATTAAAAAAATAATTCATAGCTTTTTGATTGTGAAAAGAATATGAAGCCATATAAATCATGGCACTGTTGCTAGGAGAATTTGGAACTGCTGTGAAGGAAATGGATCTAATTTATGAGCTGTCTACAAAATGTTGAGAATATTGGTCAAAGTCTTTATTTGTTTTTCTTTTTTTGGTACCAGGAATCAAACTCATGACCTTATGCTTGCCAGGCAGGAGCTGTGCCACTGAGCTATATCCCTGCCCCTTTAGATCTTTCATAGAGACCCAAAATCACTGATATTAACATGTTGATAACATACATTTATATATTCATTTGGGGATGCATCAAAATGTGAATGCTCTGAGCAAACTTTGGTAATAAATAGTTACAACAAATATCTAAAATTGTGCAAAGTATTTGTAATGCCACATTCACTACTTGTGAAAGATGTAAACCCTGAACATTTGAACTAATCAAACTGTTCAAAGGTTAATGAACTATATATGGATATGACAACAGCATATAATATGTCCTACAGATTAGTTTCCATAATTCTTGGCACTTGAAGGATTTTAGATTTATGAAATTGAGGATAGTCTACAAACTGAAATTATAATTCACAATGAAATCTTACAGAAGCTTGTTGGCAGATCTCAAATGCAAGAATTGGTAGCCAAAGAACTAATGAACTTAAATAGAGTGAAGCTTAAATTGAGTATACTCTAAATGTTCACAGATACAATCAGATAGAAAGTTACACAGAAAGGTATAAAGAGTTTGAAACAAAGCAGTGTAAAGAGAGCCAAATGTAGGAAATGAATTACAACATGTCCAAAAATAATAAACTAAAAGATAAGATTTCTACTATAAATTTGATCAAATAAGAGAAGGTAAATCGCATAGTAACTTACTAAGTCAAGTATAGATTTGTTTGACTTTGAAAAATAGTAGATGTATTGACAGTAGAAAGTTGAATGGGGGAATGAGAAGAGATAACAATTAAGGACACTATAAATAAAATTTACTGACTTTAAGAAATACTTGTATCCTTACATCAAAAACATTTATAAAACTATGCAAATTCAACTTTTTAAAAAAGTTACAACTATCAGATTAAAAACCTGAGTATCTCCAAAATCACATTACTAACATTATACTAGATTCCCTGTAACAAAAAGAAAGAAAAAGAACAATATCTTCGAAAACAAATAAAAATTGTCAGTCATTTTCTAAACCAAGAAAAAGTTATATAAGTATGGAGCAAAGTCAAATTCCACAGGAAGAAAAATGACATGATATTTATGAAAAATATTGAGATTCAAATTGCAGTGAGCAAAGAAACAGGTAAATTACTTCAGCTAGAGGATTATCGAAAACAATAAATTTTCTTCATCATGAAACTAAAAATGAAGCACAAAATGTCACTTGAAAATGTAGAAAAAAATTTCAGGGTCGAGGATACACGTCAGCAGTACAATGCCTGTTCAGCAAGTATAAGGTCATTAGTTTGATCCATGATACTAAAAAAAAAAAAAAAAAAATAGAATTCAGGAAGTTTAAAGTATAGTAAATTCCTTAAATTGTCCACAAAAAGATAAAACAATTATTTATAAACACTTTCATATATGTATAAGACATACATTAATTATTTCATCATGGGCACTTAATTTAAAAAGTATGGGATAAATAAGGTATTACCTGTTAGAAATTAAAGTGAAATAAAGAATACTGTGTGTTGACCACCTAACAGGACCCAAGAACTCCAGCCAGTGGTGCATGCAAGGTTGGGCTAGACCCAGGCCACTTCCATGACCCCCGCTGTCCCAGCAGCCCACCTTGCACACAAGGAATATCAGGTAGGCTGAGGGGGGTGACAATAAGGGTTCCCCCAACCTGCAGAAAATCAAGGGGTCCTGTGGGACACCCAGAGACATGGTACAGTTCCAGCTGAGACAAACACTATAAACATGGAGATCTGGTGACTCTGAACAACCTGAAGATATACTAACAGCAGGAACTAGGGGTTGATTTCCATCAATACTCCTAGGCTTGGCAGCCTAGGAAGAATATAGGACTCACCCTACAAACCCTGCAGGGGGAATCAAGGTGACTGGCCCACCTCTTCATGTGACACACAGCAATTGGACAAATGTCAATCTTACAGCAGGAACACCAAGATACACACTACCAACAGTTGACACTAGTGGGATTGAAGGACCAAATATTAACCTGAAAGGGGAAAATGGCAAAAAGTAAAAGCAAAATGCAATCTCAAACATCTAGTCCATCAAGAGGAAGTACAGGAGACTTTGAAATAGAGGACTTCAAAAGTAACACACAGGAAATCTATGAAAAGATATCAAGTGAAAAAAAAAATAACTCCATGAAGTTATAGAGGAAATCAAATTAGAAGTAATATCTTATATAAAGACAGAAATAACAATCTTAGTAAAGGAGTTGTTCAGTGAAGCTAGAAAAGAAATAGATTTTTTAAAAAGGAGCATGGGAAATTGATTGAAACCTTGAGTGAACAATATAGAAAACAAGCAGAATTCATGAAAAAACTCAGAGACATCCAAGAAACAAAAATTCTATTGAAAGCTGGCAAAACTGTTTAAATGAGGCTGAGGATAGAATTTTGGACCTTGAGCACAGGATCACAATTAGTGATCATGAAAGGATAGAACTTTTAAAAATAACAAAGCAGCATGAAATGACAACCCAGCAGCTTCAAGATCATGCCAAGTTAAACAATATATAACTAATTGGCATCATTGAAGATGCAGGAGTCAATGCAAATGATATAACTAAAATATTAACAGACGTAATAGCAGAAAACTTCTCAAACATGGGGGGAAACCTGATATGCATGTAAGTGAGGCATTTAGAACACCACACAGTCACAATCAACATAAATCTACACACAGACATATAATAATTAAGATCTCAGACATGCAGCATAAAAACAGAATACTAAAAGCTGTTAGAGAAAAGACAGAACTCACCTATCAAGGAAAGCCTATTGCAATCATGGCAGACTTTTCAGTACAAACCCTCAAATCAAGATGAGCTTGGAATGAGGTGTTTCAAACCCTGAAAGAAAAAACAACTTTCAACCCAGACTGATGTACCCAACAAAACTTTCATTCAAATTTAATGCAGAAACAAGATACTTCCATAACAAAGAACAACTGAAGAAATTCATGTCCACCAAACCAATGCTAGAAAGAGTATTGACAAACATACTAGATAGAGACAAAAATGACCACAATCTCCAGAACAAAAACAGAAAAAAACCACAAGGTAGAACAAGTAATTGAACAAGGGGGAAAAGCAGAAAGCAAACAACTGGAACTTAACATAGCAAAGTAAAGCCAATACATATCAGTGATATCCATAAATGTAAATGGCCTCAATTCACCTATCAAAATAAATAGGTTGACAGCATGGATCAAGAAACACAATCACAATATGCTATATACAAGAAACACATCTGACCCAAAAGGAAACTCATAGATTAAAAAATCAAAGGATGGATAACAATATTCCATGCAACAGGAACCCAGAATAAAGCAGAGGTAACTATTCTGTTTGAAGACAATGTGAATTTCAAACCCAAAATGATTAAAGAGAAAAGAAGGTCACTATATACTTGTTAGTGGAAAAATTCAAGAGGAAGAGCTAACAATTATAAGTATATATGCACCAAATACAGGAGCACCCAACTGTATAAGACAAATACTAATGGACATGAAAAACCAAATACACAAGAACACAATTATAACAGTGGAACTTAACACCCCATTGTCACAAAGAGATAGATCAACTAGATAAGATTCAGCAAATAAATAGTAGAACTGAATCATACTTGTGAGCAATTGGACTTAGTAGATGTTTACAGAGTGTTCCACCCAACCTTATCAGAATACAATTCTCATCTGTGCCTGGGATATTCGCCAAAATAAACCATATATTATCCCCTAAAACATGCTTAAGTAAATGCAAAGGTATTGCAATTATTCCATGCATAATATCTGACAATAGCACGCTCAAACAGGAAATTAATGGCAAAAGAAATTGCAAAACCTGCATAAATATTGGAAATTAAATAATACCCTTCTGAACAACCAGTTGGATACAGATAAAATTAAAGAAGAAATAAAACAATACATACAATTTAATGACAATGCAGAAACAATATACTGTAATCTGTGGAATGCAATGAAAGTGGTCTCAAGAGGGAAATATACAGCAATAAATTGTCATATCAAGAAAACAGAATGAACACAAATAAACAACTTAGTGCTTCACCTCAAGCTTTGGAAAAAGAAGATCAAGCTAAACCTAAAGCTCATAGAGGAGGAAATTGTAAAGATTAGAGGAGAAATCAATGAAATTGAAGCTAAAAAAATACAAAGAATTAAGGAATCAAGAAGCTCATTTTTTGAAATGAACAAAGTTGATAAACCTCTGGCTAACTTTATCAAGAAAAAGAAAGAAAAAACCCAAAACACACAATAAGGACTGAAAAGAAGGAAATTGCCATGATCCCATGGAAATTCAAAAGATCATGAATACCTACTTGGAAAATCTCTACTTACATAGGGTGGAAAACAAAGTGGGAATGGACAGATTTCTAGCAACATATGAACTACCAAAGCTCAACCAAGAAGATATAGCAATTTTGAATGACCCAATGTCAGCTATTGAAATTAAAAACATAATTAAAAATTCACCAAAAAAGAAAATCCCAGGTGCTGATGGATTCACAACTGAATTATATAAGCAACATAGAGAAGATTTGATGGCAATACTCCTTAAAATCTTCAATGAAAATGAAAGCAAAGAAATCCTCCCTAACTCATTCCTGGAGGCAAGCATTACTCTGATACCAAAACCAGAGAAAGACCCAACCAAAAAGGAGAACTACAGGCCAGTCTCACTAATGAACATTGATGCAAAGATTCTCAATAAAATACTGGCAAATAGAATGCAGCAAATCATCAAGAAAATTATACACCACAACCAAGTGGGATTTACTCCAGGAATACAGGGAATTAACATACACAAATCACTAAATGTATTACACCTCATCAGCAGAGTCAAAAACAAAAATCACATGATCATCTCAATAGACACAGAAAATCTTTTGATAAAGTCCAACACATGTTCATGATAAAATCTCTACAGAAATTCGGAATAGATGGTATCTATCTTAATCTCATAAACACCATCTGTGACAAACCAACAGCCAATATTATACGAAATGGTCAAAAACTGAAAGCCCCTACACTAAAATCAGGTACAAGACAAATATGTCCACTATTACCACTCCTATTCAACATAGTTCTGGAAATATTAGCCAGGGCAATAAGACAAGAGAGAGAAATAAAAGAAATAAAGATAGGAAAGAAAGAAGTAAAATTATCATTATTTGCAGACGACATGATACTTTATATAGAAGACCCAAAAAACTCCATAAAAAGACTACTAGTGGTAATAAACAAATTGAGCAACAAAGATGGATAAAAAGTCAACACTTAAAAATCAATAGCATTCCTGTACACAAGTGGAAGTCTAAATGAGAGAGAAAATGTGGAAATATCATCTTTCATAATAATCTAAAAAAATGAAATACTTAAGAATCAACCTAACAAAGAATGTAAAAGACCTATATGCTGGAAATTACACCACTGTAAAAAAGGAGATTGAAGAAGATATTAGAAAATGGAAGGATACTCTTTGCTCTAGGCTAGGAAGAACCAACATTGTGAAAATGGCCATAACCCCAAAACTGTTATACAGATTTAATGGAATCTCAATCAAAATACCATTAACACACCTTACAGATCTAGAAAAAAACACTCCTAAAATACATTTGGAAACAGAAGAGACATAAAATATCAAAGGCAATTCTGGGCAACAAGGGTAAGACAGGAGATCTCAATTACTGACTTGAAAATATACTACAAAGCCACAGTGATAAAATCACAATGGTACTGGCAAAGAAATAGACCTGAGGATCTATGAAACAGCTTCGAAGATACAAACACAACTACAAAGACACTCAGCCACCTGATATTTGACAAAGGTGTGAAATATATTCACTGGAAAAAGGATAGCCTCTTTAATAAATGGTGTTGGAAAAACTGGCTTTCCACATGCCGAAGACTGAAAGTTGACCCATGCCTATCACCATGTACTACACTAAAGTCAAAATGGATCAAAGATCTAAATATTTGTCATGGTTTATGTTGGTGGCCCCCAGGCCTCATGTATTTGCATTGTGCATTTGTGATTGGTTCATTCTCTAGAGCTTGGATTGGTGGTGTCAATGCTACACCCTCCTAGGGGGTGGAGCCAGGATGTGATGTAATGGCAGAAGAAGGTGTGTCTCTCTCTCTTGCCGGTTTCCACCTTGCTGTTTGCAGCCGCCATGAACTGTGCCCCGCCATGCCATCCTGCCTTGGAGCCAACTGAGTATGGAGTATGAAATCTCTAAAACCTGTAAGAAATAAACCTTTCCTTTCCCAACTTTGGGCATCAGGTATTTTGTCTCAGCGACTAGCGAAAAGTAACTAAGACAATATTCCAACAGAAACATTAAATCTATTGGAAGACAAGTTAAGTAGAAAACTTGGACACATAGACATATGCAGAGAATTAATAAACAAAATGCAAACTGCGCAGGAAATACTTCAAAGAATCAACAACTGGGATTGCATCTTATTAAAAACTTTTTGCACTTCAAAAGAAATCATCAACAAAGTGAAACAAAAGCCCACAGAACAGGAATTTTAGCCAACAATCTCTCAGACAAATGACTTATAGCTAGAGTATTTAAAGAATTGAAAAACATCAAGCCCCCCAAATTCAAAGACCCTTTTCAAAAAGGGGCATCTGAGATGAACATACATTTCACAGATGAAGATATACTAATGGCAAATAAATACATGAAGAAATGTTCACCAACACTTGTCATTCAAGAAATGCAAATTAAAACAGCACTGAGATTTCATCTCACTCCAGAAAAAGTGGCTGCCATCAAGCAAACAACTGATAACAAATGTTGTGGAGGCTATGGGGTAAAAGGAATGCTTCTCCACTGATGTTGCAAGTGTAGACTGGTGCAACCACTATGGAAATCAATATGGAGATTCCTCAACAACCTAGGATTAGAGGTTCCATTCAATACAGCTATTCCCCTCCTGCGTATTTACCCCCAAAAATTGTAAATATCATGCCACAGTGATATATGTGCAACCATGTTTATAGCAGAACAATTTGTAATAGCTGAATTTTGGGAACAAACAAAATGCCCATCAACTGCAGAGTGGATGAAAAAGATGTGGTACTTTTATATAGTGAAATATTACTCAGATATAAAAAAGAATGATCTTGAGGGCTCTATAGGTAAATGGAGGCAACTCGTAATTATCCTCATAAGTTAAATAAGTAAGTCTCACATTTGTAAATATCACATTGTCTCTGTAGTGTAAAAAATTACAAAAACTAAAAGAGTAATAAGATCCAAAATGCATAACAGATATTGTATAAATGAAAGGGGAAGAAAGTTCTCTAAAGGATATAACTATATGGACATTCAAGTGTGTAAGACAGATGACCATATTACTAAGTTTCCATTAAATTATTGAAAAGAATTGTCTGAACTGGCAGTATTTAAATGTCTACTTACTATGCTGTGATTCTGTAACTTGAACAACTATTTCTAGGAGGACAACATGCAACTTATCAACTAGTAATTTCTTAATGCTAATATTTTACTTTGAAATTCTGTATTACTTCTACCCTTTTTCTGTTTTGTCTTGTTTTTTTTCTTTAAATAAATAAAAAAATTAAAAATAAAGAAATAAATGTACTAGCTATAAAAAAAGCAATTGTTCTCATCTGTCTCTGTAAACTGAATAATAAATAATAGTGTTTTCAATGGCTAATAAATATAAGGCTATAAAATGATAATGATACAAATATTTATTTATACAGATAGTTATTTAAAACAAATACTGGGACACAGACCAGGTGAATATTCAAACAACTCTTTTGTAACTGTAGGGTCAGTGTTTTAAGTAATTTATTTTCATCTTTCATAGCAATATAAAATGCATAAACAATAGTGTACCTTTCAGAATCACAATCTTTAATCAAGGAAATAATTAATCAGTAACCAATTGCTAAATTCAAGGGGATTGAATTCTCATGATCTGAGAATTTAAGTATAACCAATTTTTTAAAATCAATCTTTTGTATAAAACTATTTTGACACACAGGTGTACATATAGTATCACTACAGTAAGTATATTCTTTCTCAAGGATATTTGCTGATGACTAGAAAAATAGGACATAAAATGACTTCTAAGTGATACTCAATATGTGATATTAGACAAATAAGAAACAAGTACTTTCAGGTATTATGGATTTTTTTCTTGAGGGAATTAATGAAAAAAATGTACTTAATGTATACATCTTTACATAATTAGTTGTAGAGTTCCAATGGTATCGTCCATCACTTGACTATTTACAAATAATATGTCATTTCATTACCTTAGGTACAACATCTTTTAAGAAAGTGATAAAGCAAAGCGAAGTGAAAATTTGAAAATTCTATAATTATTATACCTAATTATAGCATTTTCAAAACAATTATTTCTTAGTTTATTAGTTACATATTTTAAAAAATCAAATTATAAAAACATAAATGTGACTTAAGTACCTCAGAATTAAAGCATCAGGAAACTGAATTTATTTTTAAAGATTAATTGATCCATATAATTTATTACAAGATATTTTAAAAATAACAAAGCTAGAACTAGCAAACAATTCTTTGATTTTCATTGTGTAGACTAATTTTGACTTTTAAGATTTTCCATGTGATATTTTTCCAAGACTTCAAAATATTACTCAAGTTGATTGGATATACAATATTTTCAAATAATATATGCACACATATTAACATAGCTCAGGGAAATTTAAAATAATGGAAACATTTAAAACTCTTGCTAATAACTCAGGGTCTAGATGTTGTAAATTCTGAAGTGATTTAATTAATAACCAAAACAAAAAAGTAAAAGGAAGCATGCAAAAAACATAAATGTATAATTTCTCCAATTATTTGTTGGCTCTTAGATATTTTATATCTTGAATGTTCCCCAAATCCTTGCAAGCTAAAGGCTGGGTTCCAGAGTGGCACTATGGAGCAGACAAAACTTTTAGGAGGTGATGCCTTATAGATACATGCAGAATATTTCTTCACAAGGGATTGTGGGATCCTGGACCTTCTGAGTTCTCTTTTCTGCTTCCTGCTCATGAGGTCAAGAGTTAGCTCTGACACAGGCTTCCGACCATTGCCATTCTCAGGACCTTTACAATAAAAATAATGGTTCAACTGAAACGTCAACGGGAACCTCCAGAACTTGGTGCAAAAACAAGCTTTTCCTTTTATAGATTAGTTACCTCAGGTAGTTCATTATAGTGCAGTGGCTCTAACATAATCTTTAAGATAAACAAGCTCAGAAAGATACAAAAACAATATACAAAAAGAAGCACCTGGGAAGCCAAAGACACGATCAAATAGTTTAAAAGTAAGGAGATGATGTGGGGGATAGAAGTAAATATCTCCCAGGAAAAGAGATAGAGTACTAACAAATCATTAGTAGATTGCAGTTAATAACTCAAAGGAACACAGAATAAGATTAAAGTGGTAAGAAGTGGAAACAAGATCAAAACTGAAAAAAAAAAAATTAACCTGTGTGGAGGGACTCTTATAACTAACCTGGTATAGAATCAATAGAATCTACAGTTATTTTATTTGCTTTCTAGAAAGCATGGGACACAAAATCATCAAGAGCTTCTCTGATCTTTTTATACACAATATCCAGCATTAAAAAGTATACAATATTCTCTAGCAACAGCAAATGAGCAAAAACCAAAATGAATAGGTGAAATAGATGTCACAGTTATCAGACGATACTATAAAACAAATATCATTGATATACTGACAAAATAAAAACATGGAGAATAGCAATACAAACTTTAAATCCTTCAAGTAGTTTAGAGGTTAAAAATGAAATGACTGATTACTCTGGTTTCTGCTGCCACATGTGAAGATGAACTTCAGCATGGTCACTCCAATTCTTACAACAAGAAAAAGGAGAACAAAAGAAAATCAATGACTTCTATTGAACTCATCAGAAGAACTGAGATTACAGGGCAAATTGCCATCCTGAACTCTGAAAAGACAAGCAAATCAAATGACAAAGCACTGTTTACTTGGAGCAGAAGACTTGAGAACTAAAAATGTGTAGAATTACTTAAGTGGCAATTTAGATGATTTGCTGGATACTAAATGTGAATGACTGTGATGATAAGAAAATTCTGAGTCTTTAGTGCTAGGAAGAGACCCATACTTTGCAAACTTGTTGTTTTCAAGGTAAACATCATGGAAAGACTTCCTGTAGCTTTTATGGGAGAAGAAGAAATATAATAATTCTGAAATATTCCTCTAACATCATACATAAGTAATGCCTATTCTCTGGTAGTAGTAATGGGGAGACAGATTTGTATCCAGTAGGGAGAAAGAAACCTATTATTCAGATGCTAGTACCTCAATTTTATTAGGTGATCCAAGAGTCACTTTTTAAAAAAAAAACTGCACTTCTAGAGAAACATTTACGAAAGTCACAAGTTAGAGACACAATTACAAAAGTGTACAGATTTAGTCAAATTTATAGAACACTTTCCCTATACGTATTTTTTCCCATCTCAATTCCATTATAAAAACAGCAGACTACAGCTGAAAGAACTGCAAGATTCAGAATCTTCCTATCGAGTAGAAAAATACTAGCAAAATCTCAAGATAAAAAGGGAAATAGAATCAAGAAAAATGAAGAAATTTAAAGCCTCTACTATATATAGCAATAAAAATTTAAAAAGAATAATTTCAACTAACCTAAAATCTGACACTAAAGACCTGTTTACCTGATTTTTATTATCTGAAAAATATATCAAACTTTTAAGAAAGCAAATGGCAAGGGAAAAGTAGGAAAAATATGAGAGAGAGACAGAGAAAGAGAGACAGAGAAGGAGGCAAAAAGAAGGAGTAAGAGAGTCAGAGAAATACAGAGAGAGTAAGATAAGAGAGAAAAAGAGACAGAGAGAGACGGGCAGAGAGAGAGAACCAAACTCAGCTGATATCACAAATGTAGCCATCTTCAGGCAGGAAATTTAAAACAGTTCTTCCACTATGATTAATATATTAAGAGTTCCAATGAAAAATAGACAAAATAAAAAGGCAGTTAGCAATGTAAATCAAATCATGAAACCTCTAAGTATCAAAGAGAAATAGTAGCAATGATAATCATTTTAACTGCAATAAGAATGTTTTCAATGGGCTCATTAATAGATAGTATACACAGAGGAAACAAACCACTATACTTTAATATACATCAGTAAAAAAAATCCCAAAATGATGAAAGTACAGGACATAACACCCAAGCTCTATGGAACAATTTTGGAAAATATAATAGTAACACAATTAAAATATCTGAAGAAGAAAAACTGGCAACAAGTATTCAAAGCAGTAATGGTTGACAGTTTTCCATTCCCTAGCAGATGCTATCCAACAGATTAAGGTAGGTGCAAGAACATCAACCAGGAAAATTATAAAAATAAAATTTAAAAATCACAACAACATAGTCATCGCATGTATAAGCACAAAGAGAATATCTTGGAAGTAAAAGGAAAAAGTCTTACTTATAAAAGAATAAGGATAAGAATTATGGTCTGGTAAGAAATTGTGCAAATGAAAGAAAAGAAATACTAAAGTGTTAAAAAAACAATAGCTCTAGCCGGGGATTTAGTTCAGTGGCACAAACACCTGCTTGGCAAGCGTGAGTTTGTGAGTTCAATCCCAGTACAAAAAAAAAAAATAGCTCTAGAAGTCAATAGCCACCAAAACTGTGCTTCCAATGTAAAAGACAACTAAAATCTTTCTCAGACAAAAATTAGCTGTGAGAATTCATTGTAATCAGATCTATGAAACAAAAAATATTAGAAATTCTTCAAGGAGAAGGAATGGGATATAGATCCAAAATGTGGATCTACATATAAAATATCAGAGAAGGAACAAATGTAGGTAAATTAAATCTTTTATTTTTCTTATTTTTATTTGAGGTAGAATGTAACTATTTAAAGAAATAGTAGAAAGAATATATTGGATTGTTACAGCCTATAGATAAGTAAAATGAATGACAGAAAATTTATAATAGAGAAGTGGGGGTTGGGAATACTCTGGTAAAGTGAACTGAGTTATGCTTGAAACTTTACACTTCCTTGAACAGGATTAACCCACTTTCTAATGTATATTGAAAATTCTTGGACTACTGCTAAAATCTTTCACAACAAAAGTACAATTATAGTATAAACAAAAAGAAAAAATGGAATTACATAAAACATTGACTTAAAATCATGGAAAGCAGAAAGAGAAATAAAGGTGAACACGTTTTATATTATTCAGCCATAATATTGATTAATTTAAATATAAAACATCTAAATATACAGACTAACATGCAAAATTTGTCAGAGTGAATAAATAAGTGATTCTAATGTGAATTGTTTATTATAAGCCACTTTCAACATAAAGAGTCTATTAGGTGAAGTGAAGGAATGTGAAAAGATAAATGATGCTAACACTAATCAAAAGAAAGCTGAGTATTTGTAGTAATTACTAGCAAATTAATTTTTTTGTGCCATGGATCAAACTCATGACTTCACACTTGCCCGGCACGCACTTATAAACCCCTAGCCACCGAATTAAAGATTTTGACAAGAAAAATTATCAGGGGTTGTAGAGGGACACTACACATTGAGAAAGTACAAACTGTCCAGTGGAGTGTAAAAATAATAACTGATAAACTAAATTGTCTAGACAAGCTAAATGACACTATCTTTCAGTCTGTTTAATTGACACATTTGGAATAGTTCACCCAAAAACATCAGAATACACGCATGTCCTTTAATGTGGACTGCACTGTGGCCATAAAATGTAAATCGTCAAATTTAAAGCAGCAGAAATCAAACAAAGTGTGCTTTTAGACAACAACTAAACTAAAATAAAGCATAAGACAGTAGAAAAATCCTATTTGAAAATAACAGGCTTTAATCATTGAGTAAAATAATTACTAGTATAAATAAATTTATTGTAAATTAAGTAAAAATAAAAATATAAATGATCAAAACTTTGGAATGCAGAAGTGTTGCTTTGAGAGAAATGTGTACGCAAAATATGTATATTTAAAAAGGAAATATCTAAAGTTAATATTTTAAAGGAGCTATGGGAAGAAAAGCAATTTTTGCTTAGAATAAGGAGAAAAGGAAAAATACAAGAGTTAGGGTACAGAAATACACAATAGTTTAAAAAAAAGGATAAAGCACCAATAGTACCTAACTTTATGATTCAAAATTTAGCTATACTAATCATGACAGGGTAACCATAGCATACACATATATGAATTAAGAAAATAGGAGATAGTTCTGAAAATCATGCAAATCATATAGTCAGATATCATTGACAAGAAAATAAAAGCAGAAACTGGGGATTCAGCCCAGTGGCCTAAGCACCTGCCTGGCAAGCATGAGGTTGTAAGTTCGATCCCTGGCACCAAAAAAAAAAAAAAAAGAAAGAAAGAAAGAAAGAAAAGCAATTCAATGGGGTGAAATTATGGTCCTTCAACAAATAGTGCTGGCACAACTGGATACCTATATGCCAAAATTGATCTTAACACCCTTATATCATTCACAATAAATTAAGTGAAAAATAAGATTAAGCTAAATTTATTTATTTATTTATTTATTTTATTGATTTTTTTTTTTTTTTTGTGGTGGTACAGAGGATCGAACTCATAGCCTTGTGCTTGCCAGGCAGGCGCTTACACTGCTGAGCTAAATCCCCAGCCCAACTAAGCTAAATTTAAAGCAAAGCTAAATATAAAATGTGCAACTCCTCAGAGAACACAGAAAATGTGTATGAATTGATTAGGGTTCTCTAAATGAACAGAATCAGTAGGGCATTTATTAGGTTGGTAAATAGGCTTAGTGATACAATAGTCTGCAAAGGTCCACTTTGTTCTGGAAACCTGAAGAATATGAAAGCTGCAGAAAAAGGATCATGGATGCACTGCCAGACAAAAGGACAAAGGCCTAGAAGCTCACAGCATGATCCATGAATGTATAAAAATAAGGGAGTCTTGAGGAATATCCCTTTGATTTCTGGCAGCTACTTGCAATTTATTTCTTTACTACATCACTGCCTTTAAATAAAGTCATTGGTTACTTTGGGAAGACTGACAATTCTTTCCAAATATAGCAAGATTAATTGATTAAAGTATTCATAGAGAAATAACTAAAAATTTTGGGAAAGCCTAAATAGGAAGGAGCATTATTAATATTTTCAAAGCATAAAAAAGTATAATGTACCTATAAATAGTAAATACAGATATGTAAAATTTAGTTACTTGATAGTTAGAAGTAAAGCCCCAATATTTGTAACAATAATAGTAATAATAATGAAAATTCATAATTCACAATAATATACCTAAATAGATCAGTATTCTGTATTTATACTTCTTTTTTCAAAATCAAATAAATGGATCGTATTTTTTATTTTAAAGAGAAAAAAACAGAAAAATCAAGAAGCACTCAATTAAATTAACAACAATAAAATGATGACAACAACAAAAAACAATGATTATACATGATTTCAAAACAAAATGATAGGAATTTAGCAACAGTTGTTATATTGCATATTGTTATCCGCATAGGACTTGCTCAGGTTACCAGATACAGGCATACAACTTTGATCAAATAATGTAATCTCCCATGGAGTGGTTTCTTTCACTTTTACTAGATCTATTGCAATATTTGCTCTTATTTATTCTTTCAATTTCTTACACTAGTGAGACAATATGACATTTATACATGCAAATCTGATTTATTTCACTTTTGAACATTTTTCTAGTTGCATCTATTTACCAATAAAAAGTGTCAAGTATATCATTCTTTATGGCTAAGTAGTATCCCATTATATAAAAATACCACATCTTTTTAATCCATTCCTCAGTTGATGGGCATTTGGGTTATTTCAAAGATTTAGCTATTACAAATTGTGCTGCTATAAACATGGGTACACATATATCACTGTAGTATGATGTTTTAGTTCTCCTGGGAAAATACCCAGAATGAGAATAACAGGACTAAATAGAGTCTTCAATCCTAGTTTTATGAGGCATCTCCATACTGATTTTGACAGTGGTTGTATCAGTCAACACTCCCACCAACAGTGGAGGGGGAGGTTCTTTTTCCCCACATTGCTGACAGCATTTGTTATTCATTAATTTCTTTATGTTAGTCATTCTTTCTGGAGTGGCATTATATTTCAGTGTTGTTTTAATTTGCATTTCTCAAATGGTCAAATATATTGAACATTTTTTTCCATAGTTGTTTTCCATTTGAAACGTTCTTGGTTTGCAGTTCACATTCTGTGCAAACAGAATAGCTACACTTATTTTTCTCTGGGTTCCTGTAACAGAGAGTACTGTTTTCCACCCTCTTACATTCAGTCTATGAATTTCCTTTTGATTCATATATGTTCCTTGTATACAGCATATTGTTGGGTTTCATTTCTTGATCTAGTCTGCCAGTCTGTTGGGTTTGATTGGTGAATTGAGGCCATTTATATTAATGGTTATAACTGATATGTATTGTCTTATCTTTGCCATGTTATCTATTTACTGATGGTTCCCTACTTTTCCTCTCTGTTTAATTGTTTGTCCTGCTTGTTGGTTTCTTTCTTTTGTTGTTCTTGTAATTGTGGTCATTTTTATCTTTCTATAATGTCTTTCAGTACTCTTTGTAGGTGGTCATGAAGTTCTTCAGTTTTTCTTTATTGTGGAAGTATCTTATTTTGCTTTGATTTTCAAAGGCAGTTTTTCAATGTACACCAATCTGTGTTGGTAGTTGTTTTCTTTCTGTAATTGAAATACTTCACTCCATACTCTTTTTGACTTGATGGCTTGTGTTGAGGAGTCTGCTGTGATTCTGATAGGCTTTTCTTTATAGATGAGCTGTTTCTTTTACCTAGAAACTTTTAAACATTCTGTTCCTATGCTGAATTTCAGGGATCTTGATTATTATATGCTGAGATGCAGATTTATTTTGGTTATGGCTAATTGGAGTTCTATATGTCTCACTTATCTGTATCTATATGCCTCACTTCTCTGTATGCCAGACTCTTCCTATGTTTGGGAAATTTTCTGCTATTTCTTTTGCAAATAGTCTTCTTATGCCATTTGTGCATTTTATACTATTTGAGCATTTTTATGCTCATTTTTCAGTGACACCTATCAGGCTTATATTGTTTCTCTTTGCATAATTTTGCAGCTGTTGAATTGTTATTTTCTGACTTTTTGTTATTTTTAAGACATCCTTCCTTCATGATCAGTATCTGCAAGCCTGTCTTCAAGGTCTGAGTGTTTGCTTTCAATTTCATCTATGTGGATTTGTCAGCAATCAGTGGAATTTTTTTATTTCCTGGATATCTCTTTGAATCTATTTCATGTATTCTAATTGTTTCCTCTATTGTTCATTTAAGGCTTCCATCATTTTTCTGCACTACTCTATTTTTTTAATCTATGTCTTCTTTGGATATACTCACCAATTCTTTCATTATCATTTTTGCTTTTACCAGACAAGTTATTTCTGATCTGACTTCCTTTGCTGCTTCCTGGATTTGCTTCTTTACTTCCATTGCTTTTGTTTCAGAAATTTCAGGTGAATGATTTTCAAATTCATCTATGTCTATGTCTGCTGTACTTGATCTGTAAGGGTTCAACATCTGAGATTGCATTTTGTTCTTTCATTTTGACATTTTCCTATGTTCTTTTGAATTAGTCAGATGTCAAGATCTAGTTGCTTCCTTCACTGGCAGCTCACCCAGCTGTGGGACTCACTAAGGGTTTCTGTTGTCTGTCAGTTTCTGGGCCCAGACTGCTGGTCCCTGTGGGTTTCAGAGATGGTTCCTTGGTATGAGTAGATCACTGGGAGATTCTCAGTACCTGAGGATCTCACTGTGGGTTCCTGGATGACAGCAAGTCACTAGGTTCAGACTCCTGGTTCCCATGGGCCTCAGAGATGGTTCCCAAGTGTCAGTGGGTCATTGGGTACAAACTTCCAGTCCCTACAGGCCTCAATGAGTGTTCTCAGATGACTGTGGGATACTGGGAGCAGACTTCCAGTTACTGAAGGCCTTACCAAGAGTTACTAGATGACTGCTGGTCATTAGGCATGGATTCTCTGTACCCCTATGCTTCAGAGATGGTTCCTGGCATTTGGCATAGACTCCAAAGCCCAGCAGGCCACACCAAGGGTTCCTGGATGACAACAGGTCACTGGGCACTGATTCCCTG
Source organism: Dolichotis patagonum (assembly GCA_004027295.1). Taxonomy (NCBI): domain Eukaryota; kingdom Metazoa; phylum Chordata; class Mammalia; order Rodentia; family Caviidae; genus Dolichotis; species Dolichotis patagonum. Next base: position 113,812 of record PVJX010000262.1, on the reverse strand, counting down.
TCCCTGTGGGACTCAGAGATAGTTCTCAGGTGTGGCCAGGTCGCTGGATAGAGATTTCCAGTCCCCAGGAGCCTCATTGTGGGTTCCTGGATGACTTCAGATCAATGGGTGCAAACTCTCACTCCCATGGGCCTCAGACATAGTTCCTGGGTATGAGCACATCACTGGGAACAGCTTTCCAGTCTCTGAGGGCCTCACTGTGGGTTCCCAAATGACTGTGGGTCACTGGGAGAAGACTGCAGGTTCCCACTGGCCTCACAGATGGTTTTGGGGTGTGGATGAGTCGTTCGGCTCAGCTTTCCAATCTCTGTGGGCCTCACTGCGGGTTCCTGGATGACAGTGGATCACTGGGTATGAATACCCTCAGAGATAGGCCTCAGCAGTAGTTCTCGGGTGTGGGCAGGTTTCTGGGTCTGTATTGATATTTTTGAGTAGTAAATTAATGCCTGAAACATAAGATGTAGAAATTATATCAAAATACATTGTAAAATAATAAGAAAGGAAAATAATAAAATTTGGAATATGGTGAAAAAGTGGAAGGTCAACATCTGTCTACTAGAAGACAATCAAAAATAGAGAATAGAGAGATGACACGGTACAAAAATTTCAATGAGGGATCACTGAGTTGAAGAAAAAGAATGGAAGTCCCCACATCCACTTTTTATAATAATTTCATGAATTCTGGTGTGGGCCTGGGCTATACATCCTTGATTTTGCCCTTTGCTGGTTATATCAGAGACATGAACTGTTCTGGGGAGATGGCTGTTATTCACTAAAATTTGCATTAATAAATAATAAAGAAGAAAAGGAGAAAAAGAGAAAACTAAATCCAAAGTAATAAATAGAAAATGACATATGGAAGGTCTAAATCCAAATATACCATTATGTTAATGTAAATGATTGAAGTATACAGATTAAAAAACAAAAATTTTAACAATGGCTTAAAAAAACATGATTCAAACACATTGTGTTATTATGAACACATTTTTAAGCATAAGGTAGATTAAAATCAAAAGATAGGAAAGACATGTCATGCAAAAACTGATTTTAAAAGCTGATATTTGTAATTTGCACAATCTTTTGCCATTCTGTAGATTGTATCCTAATTCTGTTGATTCATTTTATGTTGCTGTTCAAAAGCTTCTTGGTTTGATAGAATCCCATTTGTCTATTTGGGAGCATGTGGCTTATACTTTTGAAGATGTATCTAAAAATATTTGCCCAGCCCAAAGTCCTCAGGTATTTCTCTTCCAATTATTTCCATTATTTCTTCACTTTCCAGCATTACATATAAGATTTTAATGCATTTTGAGTTGATTTTTTTATTTGAGCAGAAGTCATAAGCTAGTCTTTCTGTTCAGCATTTGGAAATACAGCATTACCAGCATCATTTATTAAAGAAATACTCCTTTCACCAATGTGAAAATTGATGAAAATTAGTTGGTTGTAAGTGTATGAATTTATTTCCATGTTCTCTATTCTCTTCAGTTAGCCTATATGCTTTTTATTACTATGATGTTTTGTTTACTATACCTTTCTAATATACTTTTAAGTTAGTCTGCTATATCCAGCTTTGTTCATTTTGCTTGGAATCATTTTCAGTGTTCAGGGTTTTTTGTCATTCCATATACATTTTAGAATTATTTTCTAGTTCTGTGAAGTGTCATTGGTATTTCAATAGGGATATCATTAAATACATGGATAATGTGTAGCATAGTCAACATACTCTGTTTAATCTTTCATACATATGGGTAATCTTCAAATTTTTTCTTCAAGACTTTATAGTTTTTTAATGTAGATTGTTTTCATTTCCTAGAAAAACTTTGTTCCTAGGTATCTTATAGTTTTTGTTTCTTCTATAAATGGAATTGTCTTTTTAGTTTTTCAGAAGGTTCACTGTTAGCATATAGACATGTTCCTGGTTTTGTATTCTGAACTTTATTAATTGATTAGTCTTAAAAGTGTGTGTGTGTGTGTGTGTGTGTGTGTGTGCATGCTTGTATGTGTGTGCATGTGTGCGCTCCCTTAAAGTTTTCTATATACAGCATCATATTATCTGCAAAAATAGACCTAATTTGACCTTTTCCTTTCTAAAATATTCCTTTTTCATTCTTTTAATAATGGGTTTTAGTAGAACTTACTATGTCATGTACCACTGAACTGTATTTCTAGACAGTTTTAAAATTCTATTTTGTGGCAGGTTCTCAATAAGTTGTCCAAGTTGGTCATAATTGCAGATCTGTTGTCTCTATCTTCTGAGTAGCTGAGATTAGTGATTAGTGGAATCCCCAGGCTAAAACCCTGTAATTTGGGATAACAATGATGAACTTGTGAATGGCATGTTAAGTGAAATAAAATAGACACAGGAAGACAAATCGCAATTGTTCTAAAAACAGTTGTTCTAACAGAAGAATGTAGAGTGATGGTACTGAAGACTGGAGAGGGAGAAGGGGAGGGAGGATAAGAAGAAAATAGTTAATACATACAAAAGTACAATTAGGAGCAACCTGCTTGGGTCGCCTTCTGTCTCTCTCCCAGACAGAAGCTTTCTTTCTCTCAATAAATATATTCTACTGTTCAAAAAAAAGTACAGTTAGAAAAAAGAAGTAATTTCTAGCATTATATTCCAGGATAGGTTGATATATATCAAAATACCTATGGGTGAATTATTTGAATGTTCTCACTACAACTTAATGGTAGATACACAAGGCTATGTATATAGTAACTATTCTAATTTGATTCATTGCAACATATATATTGTCAAAATACTAAATTTTACTCTATAAATAAGTACATTCCTAAAGAGTCAATGAGAAGGAAGAAGATAGAAAGAAAAGAAGAAGAAAGAAAGAAAGAAAGAAGAAAGAAAGAAAGAAAACATAGAAGAAAAAAATCAGACTTTAGAGTAAGAAATGTCAGTAATAAAGATAAGTACTGCCTTATGGCATGCAAACCAATTTATTAGAAGATAAAACAAATATATATATATATATATATATATATATATATATATATATATATATATATATAACAAACCTGCCAAATGCTTGAAAGCAAATGACATATTGAAAGGATAAATGGACAAATCCACATTTTAAAAGAGAATGCAATATGTCTCTCTCAATAATTAATGTCTAAATTACACAATAAACTTAGAATACTTAAAAAGTATAATCAACTCTATCTAAAGAAAAGGACGGTTAGACTTAATGAATACATCTAAAGAATCTTGCCTCTGTTCTATCATTTTCTAATATTTATTATCTTTAATATTCTATCATACAAACTAAAGCAGTATTACACATTCAAATACCTAAATAGCAGTCCCAGATGGATTATTAGAGGATGATTCTGATTAGCTCACCTTGGTACGTGAGACCATACAGGATGCACTTGTTATGATTAGTGGAAAAAAGACTCATTTTCCTAACTGAGTTACATGATCACTGCTATGGTAAACCAGAAAATCTGCTATGATTGATAGCTACCACTAGATCCCATGTTTGCATTAAATCAGAAATTATCATCTCAAGGAAAATGAAGGAGGCAAGATTCTGCACGGCCAAACAATTAAAACAGAATGACATTCTATTCCATTAATATATATTTCACTAATATTCTACCTTGGGCAATGTGATCAAACTGATACTTCCTCAAACATCTTATTGTCCACAAGTAATTGAGCAGAAATAATTAAGATCAAAGCTTTTTGAACTCACTTTTAGCATCATTTTCTGATCTTATGTGTGTCCCCCTATGTTTCCAAATGTTGTTTGTGAACTCAAATAATGAGACAAGAGGGATGTATTTCAAATTTATTAGAACCTTTATTTTTGTATGAAATCTTATAAAATTACTATCACAAAAGGCGTTACTTTTCTGAAAAAGTCACTGTATAAAACAATTTCTCACTTTAGGATTTGAGATTCCTTGATGAAACAACTTTCCCAACAAACAGTTGTGAATGTGATCAGTAGTGGATCAGTTTACACCCCCTTAGGCTGCCAGAAAACTTTCCAACTCAGAATCAGATGAAGATAGATGCTTATTTCCAGCACTCGGAGTTTTCTATGTAGAATATTTTAAATAGTCATGGAAATAATAGCTCATAGGCATTTCTACTTAATCATTTTATCTCCAAGTATGTATGGACATCAGCTTAACATGAGTTTTTTTGACACCAGGGACAGTGAACAGGTGGAATAAGGGTAACATTTTTCCTAACTGGGAGTAACTTTATACAAAATCCTGCTTTCTCAAAATTTCTCTAAGCTTCTCATTACAGCAAAGAATACATTAGGCCTCAGTCATCTTGAGTTGCTGTGTTGGAGGCAAAGCAGCAGGAGTCTGTCAATGATATGAACAACTGCAATGTGAGAAGCATTCCACCCAGAGCCACATTCTGCTTCAAGCTTTTTCAGGTAAAAGGTGTAAAACATTAAACTTTTGAGCCATTATTGTTAGCTGCAAGTATTAGTCTTAAACCCATCAGGGAGAATGCACATTTTGAAAAGCAGTATATACCCTCTTCCATGATTGAAAAGGAAGGGTTTATTTTTCCTCTAAAAGTTAACAACAACAGAATACTCCCAAGAAAGACATGAATCTGCTATCATTTGAAAAATTTTTCAAGTATGGCTTATAAATTACTTTTATAACTTTAAAGACTGAAAACAATTTTTACAAAGAAGAATAAAGGTTAGGGGGATTACTCAGCAGCCATATTAAGGTTTCCTATGTAGGTAAAATAACCAACGCAGTACAATAAGGCCAAAGGGATAAATACATACGTCAGTGGAACAGAATAAAAAACTTGGAAGATTTCTGAGATCTAAGGCTAGGCAAAATGTCAGTACACTTGACATTAAGAACACATATCATGAGAGCAAAACATGCTAAAGTCAACTTCCTCAAAATGAAAAGCTTTTCCTCTTTAAAGACCTTATCCAAAAGATAGGAAAAATAAAAGGCTTCAGACTGGGAAATTGGAAGCTCATATGTGATAAAGATCTAATACCTAGAATATATGCAGAGTAATACACAGTTCTCTCCTAGAAGGTTGCGCTCCTTGTACAAGAGAGCTCTTCTGCAGCAACCACAAAGACTGAAGAATAAACTGAAAAGTACACATCCTCACTGCATCTCTCATGACATTCCAAAGACTTAACAGTAGGCCCACCAATTGTATGGAAGTTTTAGAAAATGTAAGTGGTACTAAAAATTTTTTAACTATGCAAAAGGTGAACAATAATACATTGCATTTGTCAGTGTTACAGACAAGTCAGAAATAAAATAAAAATTGTTTTCTAAGAAAGCACAACCTATGTAAAATTGGGGACCATATGTACACACAAATGTAAGAGCAATTCAGCATCCTTAGCAATAGGCAAAGTTTAAGGATACAACTATAATTTAAAAAAATGTTTTAATGAGCCTAGGTTGTGTAACAAATAAGAACAAAACAGTAAGAACCAAAAAAAGAAGTAGTAAGAACCATATAAAAAGACAAGCAGAGATGCTTTTGCTAAAATTGGAAGATAAAATTTTAATTTGGCCATAGGAGTTTGAAACCTGGGGTCTATAATGAGATTGAATTGGGAAGTCATATAAAAAGAGAACCAATAACTGTGTCTTTGATCACTGAATCCTGGAGCAGAGAAATGAAACATTAGGGAATTCACTTCTATTATGGAGTTAACATAGACTTCCCATCTTATGTATGCCTCCTTCCTAAATTGCAAACTAATTTGGCATTATTCAGAAGTTTTTCTATTTAAAATAGTGATGTTTAGATTGAATAATTAACAATTCTCAGGTTACAAATCTCAAAGTAGGCACTTAACCCATCTCTGAAAACAAACTGCTTGTTAAAAGTGAGTTAAGCCTTAATACTGCTTACACTTGTACAGTAAGAACTTTGCTACCCATTAATTCTTCTTTTTTAAGATGAAACTGTCAGCAGAACAGATTTGGAGATGAATCTTTATTGAAGTCTAGTAGTTATGTAGAGAGATTAATCCTTAGAGAAGTCTGGTGACTTTTTGAAGATGAAGAAGGTAGGATGCAGACAGCTACAGAGATGGGTTTTTACTTTCTACCTAAGGCAGTTAGTTTCCAAATCAAGTGCTTTTCCTTGAGTCAAGGACTTTGTCAACTTGGAGTGCAGCCATTGCTATAGCTGTACTCCACCAGGGCTGATTCTAGAAGTGGAGCTCGAACAGATAAAAGTATTGCCATGGTCATGGCAGTTTAAGGATTATAAATAATACTAAAAAACGTAGCCTGAATCAATTTTACTGTGCTCCTCTATGATGCACTTCTCTCAAATGTAAAATGGTAAATAATAAGAGTATTATAGGTCCCACTTTGCAGTGCTTCAGTACAAACTCCTGGGATATAATAAATGCCCAATAATGTATACTATTAGTAATTGTAACAAAATTAGTAACAGTCACAGTAGGATAAGTTGTTCATAAGTAAAGGAAGTTTTAGGAAACCACAAGACCAAAAAAAAAAGGAAAATGATACAGGGAAGATGACCAAAATGTTATATTTTAATCTGCCTTATTTTGAGATATTTTACCTCAGTGAGTTAACAAAGTACAAGGTATTTCCACTGTTGTCTTTCAGAACACTGATACACATCACTACTTTTATATATGAATAGACAGTAACTTAGAAAATGACACTTTCGTTATAAATGCTGCAATGTAAATAAGATGTGGCATACTAATATGTATTTTGCTCTCTCTCAGATCTCAGGTATTTTTCAGACTAAATAAAAATATGTACCTTTATATAATATACATAATCATTCCATTCAATGCCCTTCAGTAAGGAATTTTACTGTGTGATAGGATGGATTATTATTGCCATACTGAATTTCATAATGTCAATAGTCTGAAAAAAAACAATGACTTTTCTATGTCACACAAATGTAGTAGTCACAAAAGAAAATTTCATTTCATTTAAATCTTATTGAAGTTTATAATTACTCTTGTTTCTCTTATATTCATATGTAAAATAACAATCTTTGTCCATATGACTTTCTCATAATATTGCTTTCATTAAATTTTTAATTTATTTGTTGGGTACTTACTTAGTAAGCAAATACTTGCTGAGCATCTCAACATGTTGATGAATATAATGTGGCATTGAGAAAAAGATGAGCTTTGCCCTCATGAGCTTGTAGTGTGGTAAGAAAAATAAATACTGTACACCATCATAAACAAGTTACTTAGTGTTCTCATTAACATTATTGAGTACCTACAAATACAGAAGACAGCAAAATGTACCACAAATATTTAAACTATTTCAATGATCAGTAAAGGATTCTGGAAGAATTTGTTGTTAATATGAGAACTGAAATCAAAAACAAAATGATGGCGAACACTTTCAAAATGAATAGGTACTGATGGAAAGTGCAAAGCTTATTCCAGAAAAAAGGAAATAGAAGCACAAAATACTGACTTATGTAAACTATATAACACATAAGGAATGAAGGGAAGGCTTGTATTATGATCTCCTAAAGAACAAGTTGGTAATTGGCCTGTAAAGGAGAGATAATTCTAGGAACTCAATCATATACCAACTTGAAATTACATTTAAAAGTTTAGACTGTTACATGCAGTAGCTGTTAGTACTGAAATTTTTCTTAAGTGATGCAGTGACGTAAATAGCTGCGCAGATGAATCGCAACTGTGCAGAATGCAAGAAGTGATGGATAAGTACCAGATGGGATGGCATTAAAGAACCAGAAGAAAGTGGAAATAGGAGGATGGCAGAGTTTCTGAAGGTGATGGTTAATTGTATATGTGGGGATTAAGGGAAAGAGGAAAAAGAAAAAACACAATTTTTTTGTCTGTCTGAGGTGAATGAATATATATGAGAAATAAAGGGTTCTAGAAAAATCAATCCAATAAAAATATAGGAAGAACTAAGTTCAATATATTCTGGATCTCATATCAGATAATTCTTTCATATTAGAAGATCAAGAGGTTAGCAGGAGGACAAAAGTTCTGTTCTAGAAGGCCTTGTTCATACAAGTATTTCAGCAACTCCATCTTTACAGATTTTTCTTTTTAAGTTTAAATTCTGTGAGTGTATAGAAAGATGGATAGACACATAATAGGCAACTAGACAGATAGATAGTAAGAGCAATGGACAGATAAGAGTCGTGGATAGACAAAATTGAATTTCAGGAGTCCTGGAAATATATCCTTTGGCATGATAGAAACAGCAGATTGAAATAGAATTGCGGGAGGCATGAGGAAATTTAGTGATGCTATGTATTATTGGGAGAAATTGAAAAAGTAAAAAAACACTTTCTTAAAGAAAGTAGAATCAAATGTGAAGAGAAGATATTGTGTCAATGAAGTATTAGCTTTGCAGTGAGAAGTTAAGCAAGAAGAATAATAAATAATCACTATATTTGAGTAACTGTGCAATTTATCAAGGTGGTTTTAAGTGAATGGTAGATGTGCAGATGAGAAATGATTAACAGAAACATAAATTTTAGAAAGTTCTTAAGACAGACTGCAAAAAGAAGGAAAAAGAGTGTAACTGAAGTTGAAATCTTCAAGCAAATGATTTCTCAGGTCATTTTAACATTATTTTGACACACACAAATATACCTGAGCAGAGACAGTCCAGTTAAAAAGTGAAAATACTGGAAAGAAAGAGAATTATGTGATCTAATGGAAAATTTGAAGGTAGGTTTTAGAAAGCAAAACTGACAACTCAAACTTTGTGAAAGAAAAAAATGATAGAAATGGTAAAACTCATATTGTCTGGTAGATTTGTAATAGGAATTTGAGGTAACTCCTTTATGATTTTATTTTCTGTCTAAAGAGAAAATTTGAGTTTCTGCTGAGAATGCAGTGTGATGGAAGAAATGGATAGTTTTATAAAGTGGAAAAGTTATTGTAAGTCATTGATTTCACAGACAGTGAAAGGTTCACTGAAGCTCATGACCATAAATGAATAGTTATATTGATCTGCTTTATACTGGGGTGCTTATTCTCCAAGGTTCAACTATCTAGGCAGGCATAAAAAATGGCAATGTTATATTCTTGTAGTCTTGGGCGTTTAGTGGAGAATTTAAGCATGTTGATGGGAGTACAGGTATTCCCAATAAGATACAGTCATATACCACATCATTATGCTTCAGTCAGCAGAACATTCTTTGAATGACAGTGGTCTCATCAGATATAATGGCACTGAAAATTTCCATCATTTAGTGATGAGGTAGATGTTCCACATCTAATTACTACAATCAATTGTTTACATGTTTGTAGTGATGCTAGTGTAAACAACCTTACTGCATTGACAGTTACATAAAAGAACATCACATACAATTATGTACAAGGCATTATATTTGATAATGTTAGTGACAACTCTATTACCTGTTTGTGCACTTACTATACCACTTTTTATTTGGTGTGTATTTCTTTCGATTATGTTTTTTTTAAGTTAAACGTGAAACAGCGTCATGTAGGTACTTCTGGAAGAAGTGTCTGAAGACTACTGTATTAGTATTCTCTAGAGGAAGAGAATCAGTAGAAATTTTCTTTATACTTACACAAAGAGATTTATTAGGTGGGCTAGCATGATCAGTTGAGATAATCCACAATGGTTATTTGTACAACAGAGAGCTGGAGAATCTAGACCTTTTCAACCTAAGAAGATGGAAGCCACAGACAAACTGGACCAAGGACGAAGCCCCAGTCAGAGGTGAAGGTCTGGTTGCTCACTGGAGAGTGTCTAGTGTAAGTCTGTATTGGAAAATTAAAGAAACTAGATACCAATGTCTAAAAACAATAGCAGTAAACGGCATACTGACATATTGACTAAAGACCAGAAATCTTCAAAAATGGAGTGAACATTCTTATTTCTCTTTTATATTCCATTCAGCCCACAAGTTTACTGCTCAGTATCATGGACTATCAAGAGGGTTATTTCTCCCTCAGTTTTCTACCTGAAAATCATCCCCATAGACACACTCAGAGCTGTGCTCTGCTATTTGGCCAGGCATTTCTTAATCCAACAAAATAAACTTATTATGGTTAATGTTCATATGAATATCACTATCAGAGAAGCTGGTGGCTCTCCACATAATATTGCCCATGGAGACTTTCTAGGAGGACAAAATGTGTAGGTGTAAGTCATCAATATTGATAATTCTGACTCCAGGCAAGACTAAACTCATATGCATGTGCCTTAGATCAAAAAGCATGTGCCTTAGATTAAAAAGATCAAAAAGTAAAAAAGCTTATAGAATAAGTTATAAAAAAGGAAATATTTTTGTACAGCAACACAATGTGTTTTAAGTTAGCATTTCTACAAAATAATCAAGTACTCTAAAACATAAAGTAGTTTTAAAATAGTATTCCAGTATTAACTAATTATTGAAGAAAACCATTTTTATACATTTAGTATGAACTAAGTGTTTTTTAAAATCTACAGTGGTATGCAGTAACGTTCCAAGCTTTCATATTGCTTTATCACTGACTCACTCAGAGCAACTTCCACTTTTTTAGACTCCAATGGAAGCAAATGTCCTACACAGATATATCATTTTTTCTCATATATTTTTGCCATACATTTTCTATGTTGACATACGTTTAGAGACACAAACACTATTGTGTTGTTCTTGCCTACAGTATTCAGTATACTAACGTGTTCCACAGATTTACAGTATTATTTTACTAGGCTACATCATAAGTTAGGGCCTAAGTAGCATATGCCATCTACATTTGTGTATGTATTCTACATTATGTCTGCACAATGAGAAAATTATCTAATGATGCATTTGCAGAATGTATCCCTAGTGTTGTGTGACACACATTGTGGTATGGTTGGAAATAGAACATACAAAGAACCACTGTTAAGCAAGTAATTAAGAAGGAAAACATAAACACTGCAGACTGTTCTGTAAAGGGAAATGTTTGTTATGCTTTTGGGTGTAATGTAGTACCAAATATTGGAAGCTAAAGTGTGATCATGTGCAGAGAGAAAGTTGATGAAATCAAGAATAAATCTATCAGAGTGAAATTTTCCAAAGAACACAAAAAGTCTTCTTGTTTAGTAATGTGTTACACATGAAATATGATGGACACTCTTCTGGTAGAGATAAATATGATCAAAACTGGTTTGTATAATGACAATGATGCCATATGGAAACTAATTCTGTTTTATTGCTTACCAGTGACTCTGACTAGTCTAATTAAATCCATTCTCATGGCAAAAAATTACTTAAATTCAATTCCATCTAGTTTGATAAAAACAAAGATATTTAAAAATTTAAAGCTAAAATTCTTAGAAACAATATCATCTGTGAATTAACTGAATTAATGAAAGAGTCCTGGGATATTCAAATGTGCTTTCATTCACAAAAAGAGCTCAATAAATTAATTTTCTTATTGTATCTCTCATACTTTTAACTCAGGTGAACAAATTATTTAATAAAAACATACACCTTGCCTTCACATAAAAAATGTGAATTCAATAGAAAGATAAGTATCTCCACAAATAATATTAGAAAATTTGGACATGCAGTACACTGCACTACAGAATCATCAAACTCTTTAAAAGAAGATCAATATTTCTACCAGTGGAAATAATATTGGAGAAAAGTGGTTCAGAAAGTGTGAAAAAATGTGATCAAGGAGATAGTGACTGTAGGTATGTAATTTTAAAAATGGACACACACAAAATTTAAAGAAAGAGGAGGATAACTGTGATTGTGGAGTAGTCAGTATCAGAGAAAAAGCCTCACTGACAGTCGACATCCAGGCGCTGGAATACAGCATCATGGGGAAGACAAGAAGGAGCAATGTGGGTACCCTGGACCCAGGAATATGACTGTTAATTGAAGCTCATGGAGAGAATGAAGAGAGAAAATTCAGTAAAGAAGAAGGAGGTAGCCTGCTGCACCTTTTCCCTGAGAAATGACTCACTGCACGAGAGGAATGGTTCAAACCTGTAGACACATGGTGACTACTGGAAAACCCAGAGTCATCCACAAACAGAAAAGCAATTGAGGGGAGCAGTGGACACTCATGAAGAAGGACTTCATTGCTGATTGTTGCAGCTCCAAATAGAGATTCCCAGCTGGGTTCAGGCCCACAGAAAATACTCAGATGACTGAAGGCTAAATAAAGCTGGTCTTGGCCAGAGGTTCAAGCTGACTGAGATTATTCACTATCCTACCAAAAAGCTACTGCTGGCTTTCTGGGATAAATCAACACGGATCATGACTTTATCCCCACACATTGTCTACCAGATATAGAAGACAGGCTTGTAATTAGAGGTCATGAAAAGAAAGATTCCTTAAAACTAAAAAGGAGCCATGACAAAGCAATACTGTAGCTGTTGGATGACTTAAAGAAGATAATTTATGATTGATTGGAGTCAGTGAAACAGCAGGAGACAGCATAAAGTTATAAAACATGTTCACAGATAGCATGGCAGAGAACTTCCATGGTAAAGCAAAAGAATTTGACATGCAAATAAATGAGGCATATAGGGAACTAATTACCCATCATAAAAAAAAATCTACAGCCAAGAAAATCATCATCAAGATTCCAGAAATTCAACAGAAGAAGAAGAATTTAAGAGCAGTTTGGGAAAAGAAGCAAATAACACATAAAGGAAAGCCCACCAGAATCATAGATGATTTCTCAGCACAAACACTTAAGTCAAGGATAGCTTGAAGTATTTCAAGTTATAAATGAAAACAACCTTCAACTCATATTCTTTCACTCTGTAAAACCATCTTTCAAAACTGATGGAAAAATAAGATACTTCCCTGACAAAGAATATCTGAGGAAATTTATGACCACCAAACTAGTACTCCAAAATATTTTAAAGGACATTCTAGAAAAGCATAAAAAGGACTACAACTCCTTGAACCTCAACAAAAGAAATTCATCAGAAGAGGTGAACAATTAAACAGAGGGGGAGGAAAAGCATGATTTGGAAACAACAACAGGAAAATAATATGACAAGAATAAGAAAATATATAACAAATATAATCATAAATATTAATGGTCTCAATTAGCCAATCAAAAGACACAGACTAGTAAAAGAAGCAAGATCCAACAATACGCTGCATACAAGAAACACATTTCATTAAAGAAATTTCATAAACTTTATGTTAAAGGATGGGAAATAATACTCCACATGACAGGAAATCAGAAAAAAGCAAGAGTAGCTATTCAACTTTCAGACAAAGTAAATGTCAAGCCAAGACTAATTAAGAGAGATAAAGAAAGTCACTATATCCTTATAAAGAGATCATCCAAGAGGAATAGTTAATAATCATAAATATATATGCAACAAATACCAGTGCTCCCAAATATATAAAACAAATATTAACAGGCATGAAAAATCAAATAAGCACTGATACAATTATATTGATGAATCTTAATACCCCACTGTCACAAAAAGACAGATTGACCAGATTAAAAAATCAACAAGGAAATATTAGAATTGAACCACATTTTATAATAAATGTACTTTGTAGATGTCTGTAGGGTATTCCATCTCACAACATCAGAGTAAATATTGTACTCAGCTGCACATGGGACATTCTCCACAATAGATCCCATATTAGCTCATAGAACATGCCTAAGTAAAGGCAATTGAAATCACCCCATGCACATTATAAGACCATAGTGCAATGCAATTGAAAATCAATGGCAAAATAAACTACAAGGAGTTCATAATCACACGGAAATTAAATAGCACCTTCCGAATAACCAAAGAGTCACAGAAGAAATTAAAGAAGAAATTTGACAGTTTCTACTATTAAATGGAAGTGAGAATACAACATATCAAAAGTTATGGGACACAATGCAAGCAGTCACAAGAGTAAAATTTGTAGCAGTCAGTACTCATATCAGGAAAACATCAAGCACAGAAAAAAAATTTAATAGTGAATCTCAAACTTTTAGAAAAAGAAAAGGCTAAGGCAAAAGCCCATGCAAGGAAGAAAATTTATAAAGATCAGAGCAGAAATTAATGCATTGGAGACTTAAAAACAATACAAAGAATCAATGAATCAAAGAATTGCTTCTCTGAAAGATTAAATAAAATCAAGAAACCCTCATCCAAACTTATCAAAAAAGGAAAGACTTAAACCCATGCAATAAGGAATTAAAAGGATGAAATCACAACAAAGCCTGCAGAAATACAGATCATCTATATCTAGTTTGAAAAATTGTAGTTTAGTAACAACAAAAAAAGCCCAGTCCCTGATGAATTCACTGCTGAATTCTACAGGAAATTTACTGAAGACCTAGAACCATTACCTCTCAAACTCTTTAATGAAATGAAATTCAGTCCTGGAAGCAAACATTTCCTTGATACCAAAACCAGAGAAGGACCCACCTAAGAAACAGGATTATAGGCCAATCTCCCTCATGAACATAGGTACAAAAATCTTCAGTAAGATACTGGTAAAAAGAATGCAGCAGATTATCAAGAAAATTATACACTATGACCAATTTACCCCAGGGATTCAAGGATAGTATAATATACATAAATCAATAAGTATAATATGCTATTTTAGTAGTCAAGGGCAAAAATCATGTGATTATCTCAATAGATGCAAAAAAAAAAAAAAGATTTTGACAGAGTCTAGCACCCAGCCATGATAAAAATCCTACAGAAAATTAGAACAGATGGTCTTTATATCAATCTCATAAAAACCATCTACGACAAACCAACATCCAACATCATACTAAATGGACAAAAACTGAAAGTTTCCTCTCTAAAATTAGGCCACGAATAAGATATCCATTGTCTCCATCTTTATTCGACAAAGCTGAAAATTTTGGCTAGAGCAATTAGGCAAGAGAAAGAAATGCAAGGAATAACGATAGGAATAGAAGAAGTAAAATTATCATTATTTTCAGATGTCGTAATTCTCTACATACATGACATCAAAAGCTCCACTAAAAATGGCCATATTTAATAAGCTACTTCATTAGTGTAGCTGGATACAAAGTCAACATTCAAAGATCAATAGCCTTCCTGTACACAACTAACAAACTCACTGAGACAGAAATTAGGAAAACAATACCTTTCACAATAGCATCGAAAAAAATGAAATATCTAGGAATCAATCTAATGAGGGAAGTAAAAGACCTCTACATTGAATACTATAGCACTCTTAGAAAGGATACTGAAGAGGATATCAGAAATACAAAGTCTGGTCTTGGGTAGTGAAAACGGCCTTGGTCTTGGGTAGTGAAAACGGCCATACTTCCAAAGCTGTTGTACAGATTTAATGCAATTCTTATCAAAATTCCAATAATACATCTCACAGAATTAGAGAAAACAATCTTAAAATTTATCTGGAAGATAAACCAGAAGAGACCTAGAGTAGTAAAAGCAATTCTGCAACAAAGGTAAAGCAGGGAGCAACACAATCCCTGTCTTGAAAAACATTTTGACTCTTAAAATAATGATCACTATAATTACAAACTTTATATCAAAAGGGCTCAAATCTAATACAAGATTTGCAAGTAGAAATGGGTAAAGATTAACATGATTTACAGGATTAATAGTTTTACTTTAAATTACCTACAGTTTAATTTATACTAAAATGATAATATTTATCTTTATTAATTTATAGCGTTTTACCTGATCAGCATAATTTTATTAAGAATTTAAAATGTAAAATATTATTTGGCTCTTATATATTAAGAGAAGTACTATGCAGATGCAATTACCTACAAAGAGAGAGATATATTTTTAGCAGTAAATGCAAAATTTCTGAACTTAATATTGATAAAATTTCAGAGAAAAATTTTCAGATTTTTTAAAAATAATCTGTGAACCTAGGTTGGGGCTTGGTGGTACAGCCCTTGTGTACAGTGTGTGGATTTGGTTCTTAGTCAACACTGGGAAAAATCAGCAAAAGAAAGTGCTATATGATAAAGAAAATAAAGAAAAGCTGTAATTTTAAATACAAATGATTTATTATGTAATAATGCTATGTTAAGTTCACAAAAGTGTACTCTTCATATTACTAAAAATATTTTAAATAATTTTACTGACTGAAGTCAGATACTACTTCAACAACCACTATCTTTCATTGTCACAGGAGATGAGAGGACAAAATAAAGTAGCCATTTTTAGAGTAATGTTTTAGGGAATTCTCACCATATTTGATTTTCCTGGTAAGATAAGCACAAATTAGAAGCAAATCACGTATTAAATAATTATGTATTAAATCATGTGGTAAATAATTATGAAGTGCTATCATTTTGTTATTTTGCAAAAGCATTACCATTATTAATGCAACACAAATCAGAGTAAAAACCAAAACTAATCACATTCTTCACAACTCATACATTAGTCAAAACATAACTGCCTTTCTTATGACTGAGGAAAAAACACAGCTAACATAAGTAGTTTAACCTAGGATTCAATTAGAATACAAGGTACAAAATACTTCAGAAAGAGAAAGGGAATGGAATTGGAGAATGCAAACAAAATAGCTTTACAACCATCTCATTACAGAGGTGACTTTAAAAATATGGGATAAAGGAAATGGGAGAAACTAAATGACTATGTTGCAATTTTTCTGCTTGCCAAGAGCAAGTAATGATGACTCCCACCAGGGAAAGCTAAATTGAGAGTTGAGAAATACCATCAAATAGACATAAAAATGGAATATACTGTGTTTTTTAAACAAGGAAAAGCACTTCTATTAGGTCATTTTATATAAAACATTTTCTATTTCTCCATTATATGCAACTCAATCATTATTACATAGGAAAAGAAACTCAGGCTTATATTCGTCATATACTTACTGAAATGGAAAAAAACTAATATGAAAACCTAATGCTGTGAAAGGAGTAATTTTCCAGTTATACTAGACCTGAAATGAATCAATAAAAGAAGAAAAGTAGCAGCAGTATATGAACATAACAGAAAAAGTTCTGAATAAACTCATTAGCCTGGAAAAGTGGTAAGGATTGAAGGGAATGTGCGCTATGCCATTTGGTTCACAGATGGAATTTTTTTCAAGTTGATAGCAGGTCGATGCTTGAAACCAATAAAAGAAATCAATAAAAGAGGTAGCAGACCAGTCCTGGTCACCAGGTCAGGATGAGAGTTCTTTTACTTACATGTTTCAAGAATGCCCAAAGATCTGGTTTTTGAGCAAATATAAAACAACACATTAAGCAAGTAACATACTGTGACCTTTTGGTGGAGCCATGGTTTACTCAGACTCAGCATCAAGACGCTCTACAAAGAGTGATGAGACTGATTACACACTAGCTGAGATCAAAATGAAAGGCTAACTCAGTACAAAATGAACTGCAGTGTAAACATACAAGAATCCATGCGTCTGAAATTTTTCTATTTCTAGTCTACCATACCATAAACATTGAATATCCATTTCCTTTTAGATAAAACTTCTTAGAATATAATTTTAAAATGAAATTTCATAATTCATAATTATCCTTTTGCCTTACTCATGTTGACAATCAAAAGATACATTCCTGACCACAGTTGAATAAGGACTTGACTCAATCTCCCATTGTTAATACCTGCACAAAGGGAATGAAATAGAAGAAACATTTGCTTTCAGTTA
Source organism: Dolichotis patagonum (assembly GCA_004027295.1). Classification (NCBI taxonomy): domain Eukaryota; kingdom Metazoa; phylum Chordata; class Mammalia; order Rodentia; family Caviidae; genus Dolichotis; species Dolichotis patagonum. The sequence continues at coordinate 96,201 of PVJX010000262.1, read as the reverse complement.
TCTGATAACTGGCAGTGCCAGGCAAGAGAAACAAAGTGAACTGTATGATTTCCCTAGAAATATGCTTACACTCTTGCTATAAACTTAAGGTTAGATACAGACATTCGTGTTTAACGGGGAAACCAGACAATGGATTTTATAGATGATGAGCCATTCAAAGTTGCAGGGCAGAAGTCCACAAAGGAGGGAACAGCACAGAGAAACAATTGCCGAAATTGTCAAGCTCCACCTTTTTGACTCTTTATTGATTACGAATCAGTAATTTTCTAAAGAAACAGAAGCAGATAGATAAGCAGAGATACTTCAAAGAATTGTCTAATAGACTAAAATCTTAAGCAGGAGATGATACTCTATTCTTGGAATAGAATTTTCTCCTTTTCAGAAAAATTTCAATTTTTGCTTAATTTGATTGGACGAGGCCCACTTAAATTCCAAACTAACCTTCTTGAAGTTATCTGGTTATAGACATTCACCAGATCTAAAAAGTGTATGTAAGAAAACAAAACAAAAAAGCAAAAAAAAATAGCCTTCATATCCACACTTAGGTTAGCATTTGATTAAATAATTGGTAACAGCCTGACTAACTCAATATATAAAATTAACATCGCAACTACTAAAAGGTACATGAAACTCCACAAAGTGAACAACAGGAGAGCTAAGATCTGTGAGCTGAACCAGAGCAGCCCATGCTGTCAAGCTCTCAAATTCCAATCAAGCAGAATTATGAGTCCTTATTGATCATTAAGATAGTCAGTGGGAATCAAAGAATGACTGCACATTAGTACAGGAACTAACTGTTCACATAATATAAGCTTCTTATGATTTACCAAGTGACTATCATGAACAAATTTCAAAAGCAGCAAACAGTCACTAGTGATTCAACTGCTGTCAAATCAAAGCTCAACATTCTTTAAGGGAAGGTGAATCCAGACCCATATTCATTTGCACAGCATATAATTTAAAAGAATGTTAGCCCTAGTAAGAAGCAAGAAAACGTGATGAGAAATTTAGACAAACAGTCCTAGAAAGGAGAGAAACAATAAATTGACAGACAAATGAATCATATTTCTATTATCACTCTATAAATGCATCCAAAGAAAGACATAAGCATACTGAGACAGAAAAGAAAATCATGAAAAAGATATTAAGTGGATTTTCTTAAAGGTGAAAATTATTGTGTCTGAAGTGATAATTCACTGACCATACTTGGCAGCAAATTATATAAAGCAAAATGGAAGCTCATTATATACCAACATACAGAAAGAGAAAACACCCAAAATGAAGCATCAGGGAATAAAGAAAAATGTGAAGAAAAATGAACAGAGAGATATATCTACTCTAACAATATCAAGTGATCAAAATTATGTCTACTTGAAATGTGATAAGGAGAGAAGAGGAGAATGTAGTTTAAATTTTCAACACTTTCTGTGGTACCAGATTTAAAAAGCAGACAGAACGTAAGTAAAAATATAGAGAACTTAAAGGACATTTAGAAGCAATTGACCTAGCTGACTTTTAGACAGCATGTTACTCATCAGTAGCTGAATATAGTTTATAATGTTTTCCAGAGCATAATTTAAAAAAACTATGAAGTATATTATTTGACTATAATACCAAACTACAATTCAGTACCTAAAAGCTATTGGGGAAATCTTCAAATATGGAGAACTTAAACACCATATTTTCAATGGAGAGTGGATCACAAAGGAATTTACAATTGGAAGTACAAAACATTTTGAAATAAATGAATTAAAATCATGAAATATCAACATTTTAGGAAATAGTTTAAGTGCCTTGAGAAAAATATACTCATATAATTTAAACAAGAAAGATGAGTAAAGACCTCAAACCTGTGATTTAAGTTTCACATAAAGAGTCTTATGATAGAAGAAAATACTTAAAAAATTAAATAGAAGATAAAAATGATAAAAGCAAAAATCAATAATAAGGATAAATAAAATAAAACAAAAATGTTTTTTGAAAATAGGTAATAGTGAAAAAACATATGATATACTGGTCCAAGAAATATGAACAATATCTTGGATAACATAAAATATCCCACAACTAGTAAGATATAACACAAATCTTGCAACCAGTTGAAAAACTTATTATAAATCACTTTATAACAAGAAATTCAACAGCTTGAGTAAAATAGACAAATTTTAAAAGATATAAACTGTTAAAGATCACTTAAAAACTGAAACTTTAGCACTAAAAACATTAAAAATTTCATATGTATTATTTTGAAACAGTTACACAAATAAAAAAATAGATTACAATAGAATTCCTCATGAGTAAAGTTATAAAATTGTTAACAAGAACTTACTAAATCAACCACAGTAATATATACAGAGGATAATCTGTGATGACCAACTCAGGTTTATCTCATGAAGGCAAAGTATATGTAACATTCAAAAATAAATTAATATAATACATTAATAGAGCTAAAAAGGAAAACCATATAACTATCAAAAGATGTAGAAAAAAAAAGTGACAAAATTGAAATTACATTTATGATAAACTTTAATATATTTTCATGTTAATTACATCTGGAGAAGTGAAATATTTCACAATAGTATGCAATACTGGAAGGAGAAATAAAAGTGTGCAGTTCTAAAGTTCTACATTTCACAGAGCATTATAGAATTGTTGGCAGATAAATTAAAAATTTAAAGTGACCTATCAAAAATCTTAGCGCAATTAATTAAATTGAAAAAACATAAAAATGGATAAATATCCAACAGGGGATATAAAATGGAATTCTAAAAATATCATTAATGGTCTCAGGGGAAAAATATATTGGAAATAAAAACCAGCCAAATAAAAATTTAAAGAAGTGTATTGTAAATTCTAAAGCAACCATTTAAATTTAAAAAACCCAAAAAACTAAAGTTGCTAAAAATCCAACAAAGTGATGAAATAAAATTCCAAAATATTTATTGATATTCCTAGAAAAGAACAATTACACATGAATTAAAAACTAATTAAATAAAAAATGGTAGATTAAATCTCAGTGTTACCAGAATTTAGTTTATGTGTGCATTAAATACAGTAATTAGAGAAGAAAACTGTCAACAGCATAAAAAAACTATTTACAATGTCAGCAAGATAAACAAACTTCAATTATAAAAACACAGATGTTAAAAGTTTGGACAAGATAATAACTCTTTTGATCCCTAAAACCAGAAAAATCCATCCCATCTATTCCCATACTTTAATGGCTTTATTGCAGGACATAAGCAGAATGTTATTTCAATAAAAACATTCAGAAAAATGAAAATGGAATTGCATCACGGGACAAAACAAGCATATTCTGACATTTTCAAATGACTGACATAGAAACCATAGTTCATCAGAGAACTAGGTCAATTAACAAAAGGAATATTGGTGTGCTAATTGCCTCCTTTTATGGAGCAAACATAAGGAAAAATCCATTTAGACTTAGAAAAACAAGAACTAGAGATCTAAGAATGGAGACAAGTATCAGAAGAAATCAGAATTTTACTAACGTAAGAGGCAAAAATTTAGAGTATGGAGATGAACAACCTAGTGGAGGAGAATCTATTTTTTAGTGTTTTAAAGTATAGAGACTGATGACATCAATAACAAAGATGCATGAATTTTAATTATAATTTTAGTGATAGTGGTGAAAGAAATTTAGAAAAATAAAAAAGAAGAAAATAATCTCTAGGGATTGGAATTTGCAATGGTAAGAGGTGTAATGAGAAATATTTTCACTTCCCGGCGGAGACTTGTGACCACAGAGTACTAAGAATCTGTACTTAGGATTCCTCATCACAGGTGAGAGAAACTATTTGATCAGGTAGTAGAGTCATGCTTCATAAATGAAGTTAAATTGACCCAATCCTCATTTAGTTCCTGGAAAAATATACTTAAAAAGCACCTAAAAAGCTATTACATTTAATTTTAGATTTATTTAATGTGGAAACTGAGACTCTGAAACATTAAATGACTGATCCAGTCGGCTAGTGTAAGACTTTAATAAGAAATCCATAGCAGATGCCTTGCAGACATATTCTGTTTCTACCCTGCCACAGGCATAACAGCAGATTCTCTATTTAAAGCATTGGAGTGTCGCTTTTCATTGTATTTATTGTAAATGTGCCCAACAAATGACTAAGCAGAAAGTAAAGTCAATAAATACAATGACATAAATAACTTGGAGTCAGAAACTTAAGGATTTATTCTTGGCTTCCTCACCAACATGTCTGATGATCATTGACAAGTCACTTAACCTCCTTGTACTTCAGTAAAAGTGAGGACAAAAGCAAACCTTCAGACATGCTGTGAAATTCTATGACTAATGGTGCTAACTAATTCAGAATGAGTCAATATCTGTGGGCATCTACCATAGATAATGGCATCATTAAAAAGTCCCACACAAGATCATAAATATACTTCTTATACTAACAATATGAAATGTCTCTGGTTCCATACAGAAATCTATAGACTTTATCATTCCTATAAAATGTGTCTGCAAACAAGATTATTTCTAAGTCACTTTCACAATTTTTCACCTTCTTTTCCTACCCTTTTCAAACAAAGTTCCTAAAAAGCCTTAACCTTTGCTCTATATTATTATTATCTCTTTTTTCTCCTAACCCCAAATTAAGCACATATTTTCACCACTACTCCAGCAAAGCCTCAGTGTATCCCTTGTGAACTCAGCATTATCAAAAGGCCGTGGTCAACAGTAATGCACTATTTTAGACTCAGCATTTACCACAGTTGGTTGCTCTTTGTGAAATATTTCTTTGACTTGGTCAATGAGACAACAGGAAGTTCTACTTTTATTTCTTCAACTTTTCCCTGTCCCACTAGCATTTTTGACTTAACATTTGGTTGTGTTTCAGTGCCCAGTCTTTGAACTTCCTCTGTCAATTACTCTCACTCCATTAGTGATCTCATCTAGCTGTGTACACTTGAATTTCATTAATATATTGATGTTTTACATTTTCTAAAGTCCCAACCTTCTTTAAATACTAGTGTTGCTTGATTTTTCAATAAGCATTGCAAAGAGTATGTCACAAATTTAACTCTTGTATCAGTAGCCTTTTATTTTTTTAGTTACTCAAGCACAAAGTCTAAGCACTTAGTAAATTCTACCTTCAATATCACAGCAATATCTAATGCTGCTAATAACATCTAGTAGCTCAAAAATATCCCATATTTGGTGAATCCTCACCATTTCCACCATATTTTTACTTTCTAGAGAATTTCAGTAATTTACTTACTTATTCTTACATTTTTCACTTCCTGACAATTTCAAATGTTTATCACACACTGCAGTAAAAAAACAAAAAACAAAAATCTTGTAGTACAATTCTAGCCAAGTTACCTTATGTTCCAAATTCTCCAATGACTTCCATTCACCATTACTGTGGCCTTCAAGCCACTCTATAATGAGTTGCCTCCGATCTCTCCAGACACAACTCCTACTTGATAACTGAGCTCTGTTCGTATTGGCCTCCTTGCAAGTAGTTGAACAAAACATGTAAGTTTCCATCCAAAGGCCTTCTATTTCTTTCTGATACTGAAGATCTCTTTTTCACTATCTGTACAGTAGGCAACAATTGGCTTACAAATGAATCCCTTTCACAAAGAGGCTTTTCCTAATAGCCTTAGGCATAACCCCACTACTTTACTTCCTCATCTTCATTTTAAAAATTGTGATAAATGTGGTATAATCACAAGTAATACAAATATAATTCTAATATTTCATGCATGACTCTCCTCCATGACAAAACTCTAGAAGACCATTTCAGAGAAGAAAGAATACTGTTCTCATGTTTCACAATCCTTAGCTTTGCTGAGTCACTTACCTGAGGTTATTTTATGAAAGGCTATTTCTCCGTTCTAGAATGGTCAGACTGATGCTCTGTTCATTACAGAAAATACATGAAAGGGAAAAAGTAGAATTCTTCCATTATTTATTAATAAATTCATTACATAAATATAGCATTACTCAATGGTTAGTACTCTACATAAAGATTAGATCTAAACCAAGTAATTAGTAATACATAAATGAATCAAGCATTTTACTAATCAGTATTTGTCCTTAGGTGAAATGGAGTTCTTTTGAAAATTGGAGGCAAAGTATCAACAACATGTATCATTCAGTTTTTCTTTCTTCAGGCTCCCTCCTTGATAAATAAAGCTTTTATAACTCTAAGACAGTTCCATCTTATTTCATAATTTCTCTTTTAAGGAAATGACATCATTTTCTCTACATTGATACATCTGTTTCCTTCTATATACATATTATTTTAGTTTTCTCACACAATAACATTAGCTCCATGTACACAATGTATTTCACAAATGACATAGGATTTTTAATATTTCTTAAACCCTAGTTATTTGCAACCCATAATATCTCCTTACTCTTCATCATTTCAGTTAGTCACCAATATTGATTAGGTTCCTGACAGGTGAAAAAGGTAAATGAATCTAGTTTCATAAACAAAAAGTTTCTTTTTGACTCAAAAGTCTAATACTGTTTACATGAAAATCTATGAAATTTCCAATTTTTATGTACTTCACCCACCTAGGTTAGGCTTAAGGGAACTTTGAAATTAGTCACAATTACTTAAAGGGAATTTCAAAAGCAGTGGAACAGATTAACAATTTTACGTCGAATTTTTTCCTCTCACTTTGCACAAATTTTTAAAAATTGTGTAGAGTTTAGGACTGATGGCATTATGCAGACACAAAAGAATAGCAACTGAAAAGGAAAAATAAAATTAACTGAAAAGCTGAAAACACATCTTTCTTTACTGGAAGAATGAATTCTACAGAAAATAGCTGTGAATCATCCAATATTACACCTTGAAGCCTCTGCATTTGTACATATAATCAAGAAAAAAGAAAAGAGAGGAAAGTAGAGCTAATACCTTCATGACTAGTATGTTGAAGATAGTATAGGACCCCTCTTTCACATGAGCCAAAATGCTCCACTGCTGCGCTGCTTTTCTGCTATTTATCCTCTTCATTTCCATTTGTTTTAGAATCTTCTAAATACCTTTCATTTAATGCCTACTTTTTATATATGGATTTAACTGTGACAACTTCAGGGTATGGTATTTTGTATAAAAATTTGTTCCAGCGTCCTGTAGCATTAGACAGAATGCCTCAATAATTAAAGTCACAGAGCAGGCAAAGTTCTTAGTTTGGGGAGGTGATGAAATAGCCTAGCTAGGGTCAACAATAGCGTTCTAAAATGCCCTTAGCAAATTTCTCATAACAAATATCCTATTTCTGAACATAATTTTTAAAATAAATAATATAAAAATTTCAAAGGAAAAAATGCTGTTGGGACTTTCCAACACAGGTAAAGCTTAATATTTTCTTGTAGCCCTTGTAAACTTCAAACATTTACAAAACTATTAACCCATTACATTGCAGCACAGCAGTGGAGCATTTTGGCTCATGTGAAAGAGGGGTCCTATACTATCTTCAACATACTAGTCATGAAGGTACTATTATCCTAATAGTAATATTTTGCTATCCATTTTACCTCACAAAATTTGTGCTCTGTCATTAACAAATGATCTTTAAAAGGTTCAGAAATCACGGTATGTCTATTTCCATGAAAACTATTACTTTAGAGCTAAAAAAACCCAAATTAATTCATATATATATATATATATATATATATCTATAGATATATATCTATAGATATATATATATATATCATATAATAAATCTGGGAAGTTGGAGACCACAAAATATTTTATTATTATTATCCTTTAAGAGTTGCACAAACAACAATGGGTTTATTCCACCAGGAATTTATCGGAATATTCTCAATAAATCTTAGATTTATGGAAATCTTAGCAGAGGTAGGTAGCACTTGCATTTTTTATTTAAATAATTGAAATCATTTGTAGAAAAATATCCAAGAGTGGGAATTAAATTTTCAACATGTTAGAATTTGTTCCTTTTTTTCTGAAATTTATGTGAACATTTTATGTTCACAATTTATGTGAACATATTCTTTTCTAGAGACAAACTTTCTCAATATGCTATTCTTTCCTAGAAGAGAAAAAGGAGTAAACACAAAACTCCCATAAATTCCATTGCAATAATATTCCTTATATTGCCTACCCAGCTACTGACATCTTCATTTTCTGTATTATTGTAGAAATGATTAAAATTTACAGCTGAAGAAATGTGTAATATAATCCATTCTCTTCCTTTATTAAAAATGTGCATTCCTCACCATATTTCTTATGAAAGGATTAGAAGGTGATAATTTACTACCCAGTGGAAACACTCCCCAAACCAAACTCAAAACCAATTGAATAATAATGATTCAATTAAGTTAAGCCTAGCATCTACATGTATAATGATGCCCCATATTAAATCAAGATGTGTTCCCCACATGTGTGTGTACTATTAATATATTTAATACATTGATGTATTTACATGCTTAATTTATATACAGGTATATTTGAAATTTATGTATAAATTTAATAACTAGTGACACACAAACATATATGTATATGCAATACATACATACATATATATGTTAGTTTTATAAGAGTATCATAACAAAATACACAGAATGACTTAAATAATAGAGATTCATTTTCCTATACTTCTGGGGTTAGAAATATAATGTCAAGTTTTTAGAAATGTTGATTTCTTCTGAGACTGTTCTTGGCTTTCAGATGCTGTTCCTCTCTCTGCCTCTACATGGTTCTTTTTCTTTATAGTCTCTCTTTTTCAAGTAAAGACTCAAGATTGAATAGAACCCAGCTACTGCCTTCCTTTTAATTTACCTCGTGTTCAAACAGATGAATATTCTAGAATACAGAGGGCTGGGCCTCAACAGTGAGTTTCAGGCAACACAAGGCAGCCAAGTTATAGCCTATATCTAGAGTCACCGGAAACCTCATGTGCTCACTGCCAGGGCTTATGGGAGGTGACTAGAGCACAGGTGGACCATAGGTGTGTGATACGCTGATGGGTTTATAGTTGGGTGTGATATTGGGAAGTGAAGTCAGTGGGAAGAGGTGAGTCACTGTGAATGTGCCCAGAAAGTCTGTATATATATATACACTTATATGGAAGGAAGGAAGGAAGGAAGGAAGGAAGGAAGGAAGGAAGGAAGGAAGGAAGGAAGGAAGGAAGGAATATATATATATATATATATCAAGGAAGGAAGATATATATATATATATCTTCCTTCCTTCCTTCCTTCATAGCTTGCTGGTTTTTGCCTACAAATCATGTACTTTTTCTCCTTTGCTGTGATTCTCTGCCATACCACCCTGCCTATGTACTAAAACCTCTACAAACTGTGAGCCAAAGTAAACCTGTCCCACTTTATCTTCTGGATGCTGGGTATTTTGTACCAGCAATGAGAATGTGTGAGCTAACAATATATTATGTATGCATAATATATATTTATATATTTTATAAGTACAGTATTCAAGGGAGAGACTATTTCCAAGTGTTTGTGTCAGTTTTCTATTCCTCAACAACACACACACACACACACACACCCCACTTCCACTCCTACACCCACACAGTAAAACACACATGTATCACTTTAATTTTTTGAGTCATTCTGAACTCAGTTTTATATTTTAGAGAGAATTACATATTGAAATAAAATGTAAACATTCACTTTGCAATTATGGCATAATTTCTCTTTCAAGTAATAGGTAATTTATCATTTACAACTACTTCATGCCTTAACCTACATAGTTATCTCTTGCCTAGAGCCTATGTACACATCTACATCGATGGTAATTTGACAACAGACTTTTTTTTCCATTACAATGTAAATTGTGTTTTAAGTTTTGTATTAGTGCATGTTTGTTGTACAAATGTTTATAGTCCTTGTGAGAATACATACACATATATTCTCACATCCCAATGGCTTCGTTTTACTCTCTACCTACCTCTCCTCTCTCTGCCTTTTTTCCTCCATCTCTTGATCTTCTTCCCATTTGAGAAAGATCAGTTTTCCTACTTCCTATTATCTACCTTTTTACTTTGCTGTTTATTTATATTTTGGGTTTCTCATATATGAGAAAGAATGTGATAACATCATGTATTTGATTTATTTCTCTTAACATCATGTTCTCAAGGTACATCTGTTTTCCCACAAATGATTCAAATTTATCCATCTTGGTGGCAGAAGAGTATGAATTTGTGTATGAATACCACATTGACTTTATCTACTTATATGTCAACGAACATATAGACTATTTCTAACATTCAGTTATTACTAATTGTGCTGTCATAAATGTGGATATCAACTCAGACTGAAAAGAAGGAAGCATTGTCAAACATGTATATTTATGATTGAATTGACGGGACATAATAAACGAGATCACACAGGTCCTGCCTGGATGAGAGAGACATAGATAGCTTCAGATGATGAACAAGGTAATGTCCACCTGAAGTAGAGGAGGAAGTTATATGTCACATGACCCCAGCATTTCAGTACTGTACAATGATAAATATTCAATGAATTCATTGGTAAGAGCAAGCCAAACTTACTGGCATTCAACCAGGTGATAGCTTTATTTCAGGCTAAGAATGTGAGTCCATCTACTCTCGCTGAGCTGCGGTGTCAGGTTTACTCTCAGAACAAGTTTAAGGAAATAGCAGATTCTAGAGAAAGCACCTCATACAGGGTAAATCTAGATATGAAGAAGCAAGTGGAAGCACACATGAAGCATAATTTCTTACTTGGTATTTCCACTCCTATTTTATTCTTTTAGTCAAAGCAGATCACATGTCTGAACCCAAAATCAAGCAGGAGGATGCATACACTTTCTCCTTCCTGAAGAAAAATACAAAATAGCATGACAAAAGACACGCAGAGGAGGACTGAAACAGTTAGGGCCCATTATTCTCTATGATCCATAGAGAAGTGATGAATAACAGAATTCTTCACTACAGAGGGAGAGTTTCAAAATTCTTAAACTTAACTGGATACTAAGATTTAAATTTATACCAAAAGTTAAAATAGACAGAAGACCACATGAAAGATCCTCAAGCTACACCTCTGTCTGTATTTTAATGTTTTATATATAAATAGTCCTAATTATGTCTATTTTTCATTATACATGTAGAAACACTGAGAATAAGTCTGATAAACACTGCTAACATGGTTAAACATATATGTAAATTTGTAAGGTTTATGCATTATACAAAAATTGCATTCATTTGTTCCCTCCCATCATACAATTATTTAAACTATTTTAATATGAAATAAGTGCTTTTATCTTCACTCATTTGCAGATAGGACTGTCCAAAAATATAGGCTCCTTCAATTTAACCCAAATATATACTCACCCACTGGTTTAAATATACCATGGTGCCACCTGGGCACTTACCAGTTGTTATTCTAAAATTTCTGTGACCTTATATTCCATGCTCATTGAGATTGCATTTTTACAGCACACTGAAACTTGTTGGAATTTTTTTTAATTTTAAAGTGAAAGCATTTGTTATTTTATCTGCATTGAGTATTTTAATAGGTCATCATGATATAGTTTACTAGAAATATAAATATAAGACTTTGAAAATAAGTATCCTATTCTCTAGGCCTTCATTTCTATTAGATCTAACATCTAATTATAACTGGTTTCTTACCTATTGCTTTTTATTCTGAGATAAAACTTTTAGTTGGAGTATCTCTTACCATTTGTAAAAGCAAGAGTTTTATTTTTTTCCTGAAAATTATAATAGTTCTTAGTCTCATATGACTACTTGTTTTTAGATCTTTGAAACAAAACTCAAAACTTTTAACTTCGGTTGTCATAATTAATATCAAATATCCAAACATCCAGGAAACTCACCTAGAATTCTTAAAATTCATACAATCATGGTACCCAGTACCAAAAAAAATCATACAGATTGAGACATTATTATTTTCTTCAGATGGCCTAAACATGGTGAGATGAAAATTCATATAAGCTTAGAAAATAGAATTTGTTTAAAATTCCTCTCTCTCTCTCTCTCTCTCTCTCTCTCTCTCTCTCTCTCTCTTTTGTATTGGGGATCAAATTCACAACTTTGTACTTACCAAGCAAGCAGTGAGCCACTGAGCTAAATCCCTGCCCTATATGTTTTTAATCTTTTTAAAAAATTGTTTAAAATTCATCAAAGATAATTTCTTTGCCTTTAGTCTAAGGTTAAATTATACAAGTGGGAAAATAGCCCAAAATCACAGGATCAGAATCCTGCAAGGATTACTTCAAGTCCTTGTTTTTATCCTCCTTGTGTTTCTTCTTGGGTATAGGGTGAGACATTGCTCATTAAATATCCCTGACATATTATCTGCTTACCATTCCATTTGACACTAATGATTTGAGATAAGTAAAGTAAGTATATAATTTTTGCCCTGCCAGTATAGTGTTGCATATAAGAAAGTACTTTCTGACAAGGTAAATTATTTGATAATGGTCAAATCAGGGATTTGGAAGAAAAAATATGGAGCACAGAGGAAGTTCTATTAGGGTAAAGGTTGTTACAGACACTTATCATTGACTAAAAACCTTCAGCAATGATTAATAGGATAAAAAGAATTATTTATTTCACCTCACTCTCTTAGTATAGTCTTTTGCCTAGGAGAATCACAGAGAATTATAGAGCATACTTGAATTTTAGAGTGCTTGCATATCTATCATTAAAATGAATTTCTCTCTTTTTCAGAATAATCTACCACTGTGTTACTGAGTCCTGTTAGGAATTGAATATCTCTCTATAGGACACCACATCACCATGAGAACTCAACTACTTACCATGAGTCAAGTGTTAATCGATTTTCCAATCCATAAGCTGAGCAACGTGCAGCAGTAATTCATTACCATTTTGAAGGGAGATGAGCTGTGAATAAAATCTGAAATCGTATAAGAATAAAATCATATAAGACATAATATGATTGAAGGAGAGACTCCAAGCTAAGAACCAATGTTTATACAAAAGATATTAACAAAAGTCTCAAGAAGCTGAACTTCCCTTCTCCAAGGAAAAGCTGGATCTAGTCATTATTACATACCTAATGTTCCCTTCAGGAATATCAATGCTGAGACTTTCATGTGGCACCATGACTGGGAAGTCTTGCAGTCATATGATAATTGGTTGACTAGAATGGTCCCATTTTACCAGGAAATGGGCAGTGATCTGGAAGAATAATTTAAAGTTTTATTCTTTTCTTTTTCATATCTGTTCCAGGGATCGAACTAAGGACTGCATACTTGCAAGGCAGGCGCTTATGCCGCTGAGCTAAATCCCCAGCCCCTACATTTTTATTCTTGACTACAGTGCTTCTGTAAGAATCAAAATTTTTGTTACTGTTTATCATTCTTTATTTTATCTTACCAAAAATAAAATTTATAGAATAACCAGTGAAGTGATATACTAACATCTGTGAAAATCTGTGTTCCTGTATCAGTTGGTCTAAGGAGCAATTTTTTAATGACTTAATGAAGACTTAGCTATGGTACCATCTGGTACATTATACTTCATGACACTAAAATGTTTACCTAAAACACGTATTGCATAATGTTACAATGGTCAATTTGCATTATTTCTGTTATGTATATTTGGTTAGAAAATAAATTAATTGCTAGAAAAGAATCTATTTTTCTTTTCAATGTCTTTATTTCCTAAGAATAAATTTTCTACAAGTTTAATAGAAATTTAAATGTAATAGAAGATCAGCAGAAATTTAAAAATCAATTAGTAGCCTGTTGCTATGTTGAGATGCTCATTCTGCTGTTATATAGTCAGATTTCTAAACTCAGTCAGCCTTGACTTTCTGTGTCCAGCTGCTTTTCACAGGTTCCAGGTCAACCTGACCCCATCTAGCAGCCATGTCTGTGTTTCCCCACCTAACATTATATCCTGTTTCTCCAACATGTTTTAAGAAATTTCTGTGTAGGCAAACTAGCCCATTCAAGGACATGTTTAACTCTACTCACTCTGCTCAACATCCCCTTCCACAATTTTCCCGCCTTAAAATAAATAATTTCTTAAGTAAACCTGGCTAGAAAATATTTGCCTGACAACATATAACTTGATTCATGTAACCAATTATGTGATAATCTGATGTCAGTTTATATACTTCTTGCTTGCAAATTCTGTATAAACTAAACACAAAACTGATTCATGGCTGGTGATTTGGAACTGGATTTCCTGCCAGGCTGCTGATGGAAAAAATAATTTGTCTTCCAACTCCTTAAGTTCAAGGTGTCTTCCTTTTGGATTGGTACTAGGTGTCCTCAACATACTTGGTGCATTGGCAGGGAAGACATTGTGCTGACCAATTTGAGTCACTATTGGAGGCCTGCTGGCCACAATGGGGACTCACCCTCCCACAGGCAGACAAGAAGGCTCACCCTCCAGTCCCTTTTCTCAGCATCTTCTTGGCAGTCCAGGAGCTGGAGCCCCTACATGACAGAAGAGACCTCTCTGGACCATTGGAAGGAGATGGAACACAACTGGTTCTGGCCATCAGACAAGGTAGGATTGCTCTAAGATATCCCTCAGTCTGTCAGTAACTGTCCCATGAAAGGGATAAAAGGGGAACTCACCTGTTAGTCAAGTCATTCAGTTTCAGTTTCTGTCAGACCTCTCCCCTGGGATTGAGGGCTAGAATGTATTAACAGTGTGCCTACATGTGACTCTGTGGATTGAATGTGAATGGGTGACATAAGCAATAGGTCTTTCTATCTGTGCTCCATGGCAAAACTTCCACCCCTCTAGAGGCTCACAGCTACAGAGGCACAACTTGCAATTTCAGAGACTCATTTATCTTGGAACACCTGATAAGCTGTGTTTGAGGCTTGAGAGGACAAAATAGCCTACTGATGCTTCTCCTTAGTCTGGGTGATCCCAGTGTTTATGAGAGCCAAGCAGCCAGGCAGATGCCTGTGTGGTCTCTCTTTTAGGAGGGGCACCCACCCTTTTTCATGCCACTGTTCAAATGCACACCACAGACACACATCAATATGGATGCAAGCCAGAGAAAGCCAACTGTCCTGTAATACATGATGAAAAACTTTGGGAAGGGATTCTCAGACAACAGACTTAAAATGAAACACCAGCATCCCTGCCCCTTCTGTTGGGTTAATTGGTCTTGCTTATGCCCTGCATGGGCATCACAGCGAACACTGGATGTAGGAATCATGAATCATCTACCAAATCTGACACAGGGTGATGGACCTCTTACTCAATGGTTGCCATCATTATTTCCTCTCCACTGGATTGTGTTAGAATTCCCCACCTTGGCTCCATGTCTGTTCCTGTCAGGAAAAAGGGACGCTCCTAGTGAGCAAAGCCAATAGACTAGATCATAAATCCCTTCTAAAAAGACTCACATAGGTAAAAATGTTTACCCCATTCTGCCTGATGATCCTGACAAAGATTTACCTCCATATCTGTGTAATCACCTAGACCTGCTGGGATCACCACTGCTACCACCACCTCAGAAAGCAGCTCCTATTCCGCAGTCAGACTTTTCTCCAGGTTCTTCTGCCCCATCACCACTGTTATTGGTTGTGCCATCTTCAGCATCATTGCCTGATTCAAGCCACATCTTCCATAGACTCCACTCAAGCCACCTCCCAATGCCCCTGAGGGAATACCCCAATGGGCAGGAGTGACCAAACTAATTTTACTGCCATCCTTTCAGCTCCAGTGATCTCCTTGACTGGAAACATCACACTCCCTTCTCCTCAGAAAAGCCCCAAGCCATGATTGATCTGCCAGCCTCAATCGTCCAAACACATCTGCCCACCTTGGATGACTATCAACAAATCCTCCTGACTCTTCATTATTGAAGAATGTCACTGAATCCAAGAAGGAGCTCACACCTGGCTTTGAGCCCAGCACACAGTTGCTGACCTGACATCCTGGGTGAATGACCAGCTTCCAGGGATTAGACCAGATTTAGACTATAATACACCAGAAGGCAAAGAGGTCCTTGAGAGATATCGCTCAACCAGCCAAGCCAATCTTCAAGAGAGAGGAAAAATGCAATAAACATGTCAAATATTAGTGAAGCAATCCAAGAAAACACTGAGAGCCCAGCAACATTTTATGAGAGACTATGTGAGGCCTACAAAACTTATTCCCCATTTGATCCATTGGCTCCAGAAAATCAACACATGGTAAATTCAATCTTCATAACACAATCTGCCCTAGACATTTGGAGGAAGATACAGAAAGTTGATGGGTTTGCTGGCATGAATGCGACTCAGCTGCTCCAGATAGCCCGAAAGAGTTTTATAAACTGAAACAAGAAAGAAAAAGAATGCAGACAACATCAGACTATTTGCTCGTCTGAAATCATGCTGAATCTGCTTCCAGAGTGCTCTCAGAAAGTCAGTCATGTCACTGAGGTCAGGGAAACAACCAGCCCCTAAAGGAACCTCAATTTAAAACCGGAGCCACCACTGTGCTTTGGCCCCAAACCAGTGTGCCCAATTGAAGCACTTGAGACACTGGAAAGACAAAATGTGTTCTGAGTCTGAAGGATCAACAGGTTTCCAGGGAATTAAATTTGTTACTGCCTGAACTTCTGCTCTCACTTTTTGATGACAATGAAGACACATGTGGCTCCATTCCATTGGACTCCCAGGAAAACAGGGGAAAACCGATGACTCATTCATGGTAGATAGTTGGAACTAAGCATTTGGTTGTCACTCAAAACATTGCACCCCTGTCCTCAAAGAAAATTTCGTTAGTCAGGGCCATGAGAGCACCTTCTGAAAAGGGATTTTGCCTCAGCCAGACTTGTAAAATTGGAGGTCATCATATCAAACACCATTTCTTATATCTCCCTGAATATCTCATATCCCTTCAAGGGCATGATCTTCTTGTTTAATTGAGAGCCACCTTTGCATTTGCTTTTAATATATGAATAAATATGTGACAGACAGACAGACAGATAGATAGATAATAGATAGATAGATAGATAGATAGATAGATAGATAGATAGATAGATTTCCAGATTCTAGGGTCTTCAGAAGAGCCTCCATAACCTTTAGTCCAGACAAACCAGCCTCTATTTCTTTCTAAACAGAGACTACATGTCTGATATTGGCTATAGCAGTTTCCTAAGAAGAAGAATGGTGATTATTTCAAACCAAACATATGATAAACAAGGATCCAGAGTCTTTAAAAGCTCTCATTCCAGGGATATAAGCAAAAGATTCACCTCCAGGACTTGCTACAAACAATGTCTCATCAACAGTGGCTTCAACTGCATTGCCACTCCTGTTGCTATAAAACAATACCCTATGTTTAGGAAAGCCTGTCTCGGCATCCAGCCCTACATTGCCCATTGGAAACCATTTGGCCTTTTAGCAGGCTGTCAATCTCCCTAGAACACCCAACTATTCCTCATTAAAAAGCCCAATGGGGACTATCAACCAGTGCAAGGTCTCTGTGTTGTTAATACAGCCATAATGCCTTTACATCAACAGTTCCAAAACTATACACTCTCCTGGGTCTGCTTCTTCCTGATGCTGCCTGGTTTACCTTTCTAAATTTAAAAGATATTTTCTTCTGTCTGCAGTGGTCGCTGCCAGGCAATCCCTTTTGTCCTTCGTAAGGGAGGACCCTGACACAATACTAAAAGGGGCAAATACGTGGGCTTACCTGCCTCAAAGCTTCAAGAACTCTCCCACACTGTTGGGGAAGCTTTCACTGCCAATCTGGTCAAATTCTTCCATGGACAATTTAACTGCACACTCATGCAGTATGTTGAAGACTTTTTCTTGGATGTCCCACTGGAAAAGACTGTTGGGAGAAAACCTGAGCCCTCCTCCATCACTTATGTGACACTGTATATAAGATCTCTTGGAAAAAAGTCTCTAATGTATAAACAAAAAGTCAGATACTTAGCATTTTACTTAGAAAAGCAACTCTGAATCTTAGGCCCAGAAAGAAAAGAAGTAATCTGTTCTATTTTGTGCCTAATTGTAAAAAGAAACTTATAGAATTCTTTGAAGCAGCCAGATTCTGACAAATCCTGATGCCCATCTTTGCCAAGAGGCAAGGCCACTCTAAGATATATTAAGGAAACCTATAACATAAAGATAAGTAGTCAATTGGACATTGAAAGATAATGAAGCATTAAAACAAATAAAATGTGTTTTAGCCTCAGCTCCATCCTTGGTAATCCCTGATTTGTTCTGCTCCTTAACATGTTCATTAATGAAAGATGATATGTAGCCTCACGAGTCTTACCCTAAATGGCGGGACCCTGGGAGAGCCCAGTCACCTAACTCTCTAAAATGCAGGACTCAGTGTCAAAAGGATGGCCTCCCTGTTTGCAGGGACTCACTGCTACAGCCTTCCTTATTAAGGAGGCAGGCAAAGTAACTTCGGGATAGTACTTAACTGTCCAGGTGCCACTTGTTGTTCGTGAGCTCCTCAACAGTGAGGACACCATTGGCTCTCTAATAGCTACATTGCTCAGTTCAAAGGACTGCTTGTCAGGAATCCCTGACTTACTTTCCACTCAATGAAAGCTCTAAACCCAACCACTTATCTACCTTCAGAGCTTGGACAACCACACCATGACTGCAGTACATTGACCGATGAACTCCGCCACTCAGCCCGAACTCAAAACAGAGCCTTTAAAAGGGTGCAACTTGTTCACAGATGGAAGTGGTTCTGCTGAAAATGGACAATGAAGGTTAGGCTGTGCTGCTGCCATCACTGAAGAAGTGCTTCTAGCAGGGTCACATCACAAAAAAATGTGCAGCTTAACAAGCTGAGTTCTGGGCAGTCATGCAGGTTCTCACCTGAGACAAATATAGGAAAGTAAATATTTATACACATTTCCAATATACCTTCACTATGGTCCATGCCCATGGGATCCTAAACAAGTAATGTGGCTTTTTAAGAGCCAAAGGAAAACACATTAAAAACAAGGATGAAATAACACAGCATTTGACCACCTTATGGAAGCTCAGGAGGGTAGCAGTCAAACAATATAAGGGACATTAAAAAGATATCACTACTCATCTATTGATAGATTTGTTGCCCATAGCACTCTTGAAAGTCAAAATATTGCCAGGATGCACTGGATACACTCCCTTTGAAGTCTTATTTGGGAGACTCCCACCACTAATTAAAGGCCTCCAGGTGGATTTCCTAATTTCCAATTATGAAATGTTGCTTTACAGAAACAAGTTATTCTGTCAGGAAAAACTTTTTCTCAGATACATAAAACATAACAGAGAGATCACCCATACACTCAGATATACCTGCAAATGCACAGAGCTCAGGGAATATGGTCTGGGTCAAAGATTGGAAAAAGATCCCCTACCTCCTATTTGGAAGGTCCCTAATGAATTATTTTGAGTAATCGCACTGCAGTAAAAGTGGCAAAGACCCAGTCCTGTATTCCTTACTCCAGGATCAAATGAACTCATCCTGATGATTTTTACAAAGTGCCTACCTTGATAACGCAAGACCCCTGAAGACCAGCTTAAAGAACAAGGCACTCAAAGCCTTGCCCTCACCACTCCGGAAGGCAGCAAGTCTGCGCATGGCTGAAGGTTGAATGGACGTTGTATGCTGGTTTACCTTCCTAAACTCACTCATGTTCTGTTACTCAGTTTGGATATTCATTCCTGTTCTCTTGTCTATCTTGGTGCTTGCCACAGGACTCTCTGCTGTAACCACAGAGGGCTGTAAAATCCCCCACAAAATCACCTTCACTTGCTTTTATATTGGTGTAACCATTGCACTGGGTACCTTGATCTGTTTTGCCAAGTTATAGTTTTAATGTATTGCTACTTTGCTTTATTCCTAGTTCCTTATCTCCTATTAGTTTTGATATTCACTTTTACTCTTTGGATTATAACTCTAAAAAATTGGGAATGCCATCAAAAAGCTGCCTTTGCTTGTACCTATAGAAATATAATCTATGTGTGGCTAACTTTTAGCTGCCTGAAATAAAATTAACATGACTCAACTATGGATTATGTGCCTAAACATCCTTGGAACATATGGCAATTCAGGGCATTGGGAATTCCAAATTCAAATTTATGGCTTTACCCCCCATGTAACTCTTAATAAGACAAAATGGGACCCCTCTTAGCCTAAAATACACCTTTATTTTTATGCATTCCCAGTTTGGGCTAACACTTCAAACTGGGAAAAACATTTCTAGTCTTCAGGATGTGGAGGATTAAATTGGGAATGAGAGTATTGCTCTAATAATAAGTATGTGAGTCTAGCATGGTGACTAACCCAAAATTTCTGTAAACCTGCTTTCTTGTCTATGTTCTGTCTGAGCTGGGACTGTGTCACAGACTGGAGTGAATCTAGAAACATCCCTCTAACTCTAATTCCAATGTTTCTACAGGGAACTTGAAACCCCTTTCAGTGCACTATTCCAGATCCTTCCCATCAGGACAGGTCATCAGGTCAGCTGATAAGACTCTAAGTGGATGGATATGTACAAAACACATGGCTTATTTTAAAAAATTGTAAAAGTCTGAGTACCCCTATAACCCCTATCCTGTATTAAAATTTCTTCTCCAAGACCACTGCTGTTCTCTTTGACCCCAGCACCTGTTACAAATCACACACCTCTAACTCCTGACCTTCTGATCTGGTCCATTGGGTCCTCCAAGCTGTAAACCCAGAGTTGTGCAGATTATTGACTCTATTGTTTCAGTTTTTTTCTTATTGATCTCTAGGTCTAAGCTGGATTAATTCTAAAATAAATTCTACTAGTGCCCCTGATTCCTTATTCTAGTCTTATTCCATGATATCGTGGGGAAACACCTCTTGCCTCTTGGGTTCCTCTAAGGACTAAAATGTCTCTGATGACTGTATAGATGTCTTGAATGTTATTTTAGGTTTCCTGGTGGCTCCCTATAGAAATTTCTTTGTTTTGACAGGGTTCATCAAATATTTGGTAGTGCCAGAAAGAGTCTTTGTGCACTTGCTTTTCTGGTACCAAACCTATTTACTCAGGTCAACCAGGTCCTGCACATGTCCATCAGTCATGTTAAAAGCATGACCCCATAATATTGCCCATTCTACCTGGGGTAACAGTAACAGGAAGTTTAACTCTCAATGCCACAGTCATGCATACAGATCAACAGCAATAGTCACAGTTAAGTGCCCCGATAACAGGAGATTTTGCCAACATACAAATCTCCATAATCACACTGCAAGATCAAATAGATTCTTTGGCTGCAGTTGTCTTTCAAAATTGCAGTGCTTTAGGGCTGGGGCTTTAGCTCAGTGGCTTAAGTGCTTGCCTGGTAAGCGCAAGGTCGTGAGTTCAATCCCCAGTACCAAAAAAAAAAAAAAAAAAAAAAATTGCAGCGCTTTAGCTCTCCTGACAGCCTGACATGGAGGAACTTATCTTTTCCTAGAAGAAGAATGCTGTTATTATGCCAACAAGTCAGGAATGATAAGAAAAAATGCCCATCAGTTGTGGAAGCATCTCAAACAATTGGTTCAAAATACAATGGAAGGCTCTTTCTGTTGGGGATCTCTGGACTTCCTTCCCTCATGGATGGGAGCTCTGCTCACCTTTAATGGACCTCCTGACAGCTCTCCTTTTAGGTCTTTGTGGGATCCGCATCCTAACTCACTTTCTGACTGAATGCTTTGAGGCCATATTCAAGGAATTTCTGCTCAGGACAGACTAGCCCAGTCAAGGACATATTTAACTCTACCACTCTGCTTAACACGTCCTCCCAGAATTTCCCAGAATTTCTCTGCCTTAACGTAAATAATTCCTTTTAAGTAAACCTATCAAGAACAGATCAGCAATAAATTCTGTAATAACATGATATCAGCTTGTGTATTTCCTGCTTACAAATTCTATATAAACTAAACCCAAAACTGACTCAGGACTAGTAATTGGGAGCAGGATTTCCCATCCGCCTGCTGGAAAATAGATTACCTTCCAACTTCTTGTTGCAAGGTGTCTTTCTTTTGGTTTGGTACTAGGTTTCTGCAACAAGAGGATAAAAAAATCACTCCACTGAGTAAGAATTTGAATTGGCACCTGGTCACTAGATACCTCTTAGGCTACTTTACTAGAAACAAAATGATTATAATAAATCATCTGGACTGTCCAGAAGAAATAGGATTTCTGTACAATGGAGGCAGACAGGTTTTCATCTGTATTGCATGAAGATCTTCTGTAGCATTCCTTAGTATTGTTACATCCACTTATAAATTTTATCAGACACTATAGGAAATGTATATGTGAAGGTTTGGGATTATAGAGGAATTAATTCTCATGCATGAAAGTCTTAATCATTCCACTAAGTAAACACAGAATCCAGTTGAGATGTTGTCTGAGAAAAAAAATGGAACATGGAAAAAATAAAAGAAATTCATTTTTGAATTCTCAGTATTGTTCAGAGTAAATGCCTGTCATTTCTTTTCCTTTTTTCCTCACATTCAAATAAATTGTCTTTTTTAAAAAAGGAGTAGGGAAAGACATAGAAGGGTTGTTTTTAAAAAATGTGGGATCACAATAGGTCCACAGCCTTTTGATTGCAAAAAGGGGCTACTTAATGCTTAATCAATATACTTTCTCCCTCTCTCTCTCTCTCTCTCTCTCTCTCTCTCTCTCTCTCTCTCTGTTTCTCCTCTTCCCTCTCTCTCTCCCTCTCTCTCTCCTTCCCTCTTCTCTCTCCTCTTTCTGTTTTCTTCTTCACATATACACCACTTAACTTTCCCCCTTTCTTTACCTTCTGTTTTAAAAGGGAGATGGTAACATTAAAATATAATTTATATAGCTTATAGAATACTGGGATGAAATCATGACAGAACTAAAAAAGAAATGTCTCTCAGAAATTAAAGCTGGTACTAATGGCATTTTGAGCATTAATATCGGAAAACTGTGAAAAGATTTCATTGGTGTACAACGTAAGATGTATTATGCAGGAAAGAGTCATGATTTTATAATTATTTGGGGGGATACTTTTAAGTATAAGAAAGTCTGTTAAATTATATTCAGATTCAGTAGACTAGGAGATACTGAGATGTTCATTTCTAATATAAGTATTCCAAGTACTATCAATTTTATCTCTATGACCTATTCTTTGAGGAATAAGCATTTAAGGACCGCTTTCATGGAGGAATATTTAATAAAAAAGCAACAACAACAAAAGAATTTTCAGACCAGTGTATGTATAGAGGCAGATTCTACATTCCTTTTAATATTATTTGACTTCTTCCTTTACTACTACAGGTTTAAGAATACATTTAAATATTGTTTTCTTTTTTGTCCAATGTATCTAATATGAACTTTGTTCTAAATATTTTTGTAATATTCCTTAGATTAAACAAAGAAAGGAGTATAATATAGCTGATAGAAATCTTTACAAATTGATGAAAGATTTACCAAATTTGCATGTGATTAATAATTATAAATAAAAATGAGCTTCAACTAACTTTTGAACTGAGATAACTACTCACAAACATATTTTCAAATTGCATATGAATTTTATGCTGTAAAAGTAAAATACATTGAAATAAAAAGCAATTAACTTTTCCTATCACAGAAATGCAATAATGGAGATGTTTCCCTGTCACACACACAGACACACACACACACACACACACACACACATACACACACACACACACACACACACACACAAGTGCAGGTGTAGTTACAAATACACAGCATATTTTAGAACATTTAGTTTAGAAAATCTGAAACTCTTTTTCTTTGCTTCTTAGTTATCTTTTTAGAAGACTGTGATATGTCACATTCTACTTTAAAGTTTATTCTATAAACAATCCTATTGTTTCTTTTCTAATCTTACGGAGAGGTTTTCTGGGTTGTGCTGTGATTTTACTTTTAAGTATATTTCCCCCCAAACACCTGAACGAAATAATTCAAGGCAGGGGTGGAGGTTGTATCATTATTTGGAACTTGTCCTACACACCAGTGTTGAGTTCTATGGGGTAAGATTTAGAACATAAATAGGGCCACTTTTTCCTGTGAAAGTGGCTGGATAGACTGACTCCAACACAGTCCAAAAGCCTGCATTCCTGGGTAAATCTATGAATTATGAAAGCTTATACTCCAATGGTAGAAATAACAATCCCAACCACACCAACAGCAATGAAAAATCTGCAAATTCATAAAGGTGTGTTTGCTAGAAGTTAGATATAAATTAGTTGTCCAAGGTTCTTCTTTGGTAATGCACGATGGGAAGAGCCTCCAAAGAGGAATTCTAAGAAGACTTTTTTTTACTTTATTGAAGAAAAATAAGAGAGTAAGTGGGATGTTTTAAAATCTTTAAAATTCTATTATACCCACTTCTAGAACTGAAGAACAATCCATTCTCCGAAACCTTATGTTTTGCTTCACTAGGTTTTATTTCCCTTGATTCAACCAACGCTAGGTCAAATATATTTTAAAGAATACTCTGTCTAAAATAAATATGTGTAGGTACGTTTCCCATTATTACTTCCTAAATGTAGTTAACAACTATTGACATAACAGTTACATTAGTATACATTACATTAGTAGTGCAAATAATCTAAAAATTATGTAAAGTAAACAAGAGGATGTACATGTGTTACATGCAAATACTATGCCATTTTATATAAGTCATTTGGGCACCTGTACACCTTGGTATATGTGGGTGGTCCTACAAAAAATGATCAATAGATACAAAAGGACAATTACAAGGCAATATTATAAATGGGGACAGAAAGCAAAAAGAAAAAACCTCACACTAGAAACAACAGAAAGACAATGAAAAGAGAAAAATACTATGAGAAGTAATTATGATAAAAGGGAGATAGAGGTAAGAGAACAAGTGAACTGTAACTATACACTGCAAAAAGAATATTAGATCATTGTAGATCAGAAATCAGAAATATAGCAGATTACTCTGCTGTCAAGAAGCCCCTGCTTGCTGGGGATTTAGCTCAGCGGCATAAGTGCCTGCCTTGCAAGCATGCAGTCATAAATTCAATCCCCAGGACCAATTAAAAAAAAAAACCAAGAAGCCCCTGCTTTAAAGTTCTTATTAATTGCACCAGTGAAAATTCTCCAGAAAATGTTCACTTTCAAATTCATTATTCATACAGAAGTGCATGCTACTAGGCTTTTCTCTGTGCCTGAAAACTTGTCTCTTTCTTATGGCCTCTACTCAACTCAACTGCTAAGACATCACCTCCTTCCTGTCTGGAGTACACTTGTCTCATTGCCATTATGCATACAGCATACTACATTTTAAAAATTAATAGAGTTTATTTTTAGAAAAGGTTTCCATTACAGAAAAATTGAACAGAAAGCAGAGTGTTTATATGTCCTCTTGCCCAGGTCACAATTCCTCTATCATTAATATTTTACTGTATTTAATAACATTTCTGTTTATAATATTTTCACCAGTTGATTATTAATTCTTTGGTGCAAACTAAATTAAATAAAATGTGAATTGGGATTAAATCATTTATGTTTTCTGTTTTTAAATCAGTTACCCTTTTAAGAATAGGAGGAACTCCATGGACTGCGTTTCTGAAGGGTGCACATTTCTACATCTAAATATAAAGACTGAAAAGAGCAGTGGCTTCTAGCTTCAGTGCTACGGGTGTTCAGTGTAAAAGAGACTACACTATGAGTTAGAGGGTATTTAGCAACATAGCTAACCTCTCTCTGCTAGGTGCCAGGGGCTTTCCTTTCCCCCACGACCATCAAAAGTGCAGTAGACTTTGCCATATGATCTCTTCAGGCCCCAAATCACCCTTGGTTGAGAACTTTTAAGGATAACCTCGCCATTCCATAGCTAAGAATGTTGGCATTAGTTTAAAAAACATGATTTCAAAATAATACCAATAAAAGCCATTTCTCTAGCTGCTAAGTGAAAAAAAAAATGACAAAGGATGAAATGATTGCATATAAAGAGGAATTTCTCAATTATGGTAGATGCTGTGTGGATAAACATTGAGCATACTTGTATTATAGTTTTGCCTGTTATGTTTAAAAAATTATTCAGAGAAGTTATTAGTTAATAATTTGATGCAAAAATTTGACACTTTTTATTTCAAGGCTTTTATTTTTAAATTAGAACTTCAACTGTACATTTAAAAACTATTTCTTTAGAAAGTACAATGAGAATTTAAATTAGTAAAGAAAATAGCCTAAAAAATAAAACTGCATTCTCTCGAAGACATTTCTTACTTACCCAATCAGTGGTTTACATCACTAACTCTGTAAAAATATAAGCAAACACCAAGCATGTGCCCACTATTTTCAGGGCTTACATATCTATGAAAAAAGTAAAAAGAATGCGTTGTTTTCATTTTAATATAAATATTGTCCACTTATAACTTCAGGATCAGAATTTAGTTTTTTGTTCTAACCAGAAATGTGAATTATGAAGTTAATTACATGAAATCTCTTATATTAAAGTTAAAGGGGTTTGGCTTGGCTCAAGAGTAGTTTGCTTTAGTGAAAAGAAAACAATAAAAGTTTTTGACAAAGTCATGCAAGAAGAATTTTTATGAAATAGCTCAGCCTCTAGACTGTGGTGTCAAGTGGGCTTAGGGTAGAACCCTATCCTTATCACTTATAAATTCTATGGCATTAGGATAATCAAATACACTTTCAGTCTCAATTTTCTAATAAGCATAAAAGAGATTACAGATGATCAGATGAGACTATGAGCCAGAAATACAGAAAATAGTCCCTAATACTACTTATCCATATAGTAACACCTACTAGTAGGTATTTTGCTAGGACTGATGCATGTGTGATAATTAATTTTCTATGTACAAGTAATATTCATGTACATATCAATTTTAAAGTTAAAGAATTTTGCTCTCTACACTAAAAAACGGTGCTAATTTCATTGAGTGAGGAATGCATGAGAAACATGGCACAAAAATGTATATACTTCTTAATCATTGCTAAAGTAGTTTAGCATTAGTTTAGTAATAATACTTATAAATCATGAAGCTTATTTCACATTAATCTGACAAATTTAGATATCTACTATCAAACGTGAACATTTTTATTTTTATTCATGAAAAAATCCCTTGTGTTCTGTTTTGCCTGTTTCCTTGAGAGCAATGGCTTTTCTGTTTATCTGCGAATAGTTCACTATGTTCCACACAGGGCTCTTATCTGGTTCATCACTGAGGCAGAAATTTAGGTGAGGTGCATGGAATCAACTTACTTTAAGCCTAAAACTTGTTTTCTTTCAGGATTGTTTATTTGTACAATCTTGGAGGCAGCTGGAGCTAAATAGCTATTTTTCATCAACAGATGAAAATCATCACTAGATTAGTATGAGGAAGTAAAAGTATATTGACACAAAGCGTTAATGTGATTGACAAAGTGTTATTACAGTTGAGTTACACTTTTTGAGTCAATATATCCATCTAAGAATTCTGACTTAGTTCCAGAGCATTTGGTTTCATAGTCTGCTCCTTTCCCTATATGGGTAATTATGATTTATAATTGGGGAAAATGTCAAATATTATGTAGTGATTTGGCTGCTGACATGTCAGCTGTATGGTAACTCTTCAAGTAACCTGACTTGGAGCCTTCAGCTGTTAAGGTTTTGAGACTAAATTTAATAGACTTTTCTTGACTGCCACCTTGTGACAGATTTTTCAAAGCAATAAAATTTAGTCTTGGAAGATGAACACATTTCTAGCATTATTAAAAAGACAATGAAAAGCATATTAATTTACTTGGAAATACTAATAATTTTTAAATGATGCCCACCAATATCTTTAAAAATAGTTATTGATTTTAAATCACCATTTACAATGTGTCTCCCTTTAATTATGTCTTCTTTTTTCATTTTACAATAATTATGCAAGTTTTATAAAAGATAGTAGGTAATCCTTTCCCTCAAAATACAATACAATAAATACATTGAAATGGAACACACTTACAATATCTGGGAATGATATAATCAGCATGAGTGATCTTTGTAATGAAATTTACAAAGCAATTGAAGAGGACATATGTTCACAAGTCATCCTAATGGAATTGAATTGGTAGAATTCATTTTTAAAATGTTCATTCTAATGTTCATTCTAGTGTTAAAGGTTAAATAAAATTCCATCAAATTACTAAATCAGTTCTTTAAGAAACAGATACTAAAATTGAAACTAAAAATATCCTCAACAGCCAAAGAAATGTTGACTAAAAACAAAAACAAAATACCAAAGTTGAGACAATTCAAAACCTAACTTTAAAACATACTACAAAGTTGTTATAATCTAAGTAGTGTGGTGGCACATAAATAGACACAATGAACAATAAAAAAGAGTAGGGAACATAGAAATAAATACACATACACACACACATACACATACATACATACATACAATTGATCTTTGATAAAGATTAGACAATTATGCATAGGGGAAAGGACACTTTTCTTTTAATTATATTTTAAAACCTAAAACCATTTTATTAGTTAATATAGATTACATAAAGTAATAAACTTTAATATTTTTCATACATACATATAACATACCTTGATCATACCTTCCCTTTAATTTCCCTCGTTTAACTCTAATCCCCTTTTATTTTTTCCATAGTATCTACTCTACTTTCTTAACATCTTCTTTGCAGTCTACAACATGTCACATATTAAGGAAAGCATTATATATATATATATATATATAGAGAGAGAGAGAGAGAGAGAGAGAGTTTACTATATATATAGTTATAGTTATAGTTATAGTTATAGTATAGTATAATTATAGTATATATATGGTTATAGTTATAGTTGTTATAGTTATAGTTATAGTTATAGTATAGTATAGTATAGTATAGTATAGTATAGTATAGTATAGTTATAGTATATATATACTATATATATATAGTTTACTATATATATATCATATATAGAGAGAGTTTACTTTGCTTAACATGATGATCTCTGGTTCCCTGCTTCCCTGCAAACAATGCAACTTCATTCTTATGGTTGAATGATATTCCATCGTGTATCCATTCATCTGTTAGTGGTCACACCTCTTCCTACCAGACCACACCTCCAAAAAGCACATTCAGACATAAATTTATCAATGGATTAATCCACTGATGAGTACAGTGCTCCCATGATCCAATCACCTTCCAAAAGTCCTCTGTAATGACACAGTCCATTTTACAAACATCTCACAACTAAACCATAACAGGATCAAAAACTAAATTAATTACTTATCAAATAAAAAGCTGAAGAAATAAGATAAATTTTATCATTACTTATATTTCAAAGAATAAGACAATCACTACAATGTAGTAACAGAATGAAAGAGAAACTGATTTTACCTCAGTGCTAGCAGCTATTACAGACTACAGGACGCTGGGAAATGAATGATAATGCTTCATATTCATAAACCAAATTACCTACTTGAAGATAAACTTAGACCATATTGGGTTATAAAACTGTAACTTTTAATGTATTAATTCAAGATTTTCCCTGAGTACTTACAAAGATTTTCAAGATGAGAGTATATGGCTGATTTTATAGGACAGTTTCAGAAATCTTGCTTCAAACCTGACTTCCCATACAAAGTCTTTAACCTCCACCTAAGTCTGAGTGGACCACATTTCTTAGTTAGAAGTGTCTCAATCTTTCTCACTTGAATGATTCTCAAAAATCAACCTGTCATATTTGGGAAATTTCATAGGTGGTCTAGAGGTAGCACTGATTTTATTTTCTGTTGGATAGGGGAATGCCTATATTTGAAATTCCAACTTTGATATGCAAATTAAAAGCATGTTATAATTTAGCTACAGTTTAGTTACAATCTAGTCTTCTTACTGAAATGATAATAATAGTTATTATTAATATCATCATCATTCTTACTGTAAGTAAAATATTCCTTAGAGAAATAGAATTTAAAAGAGCAGAGCAATCTCAGGTAATCTTACTCTCAATCCAGTTCTACTTCCACAGTTCCATGTTCCCATCATTTTTATGGGCACATAGATTTTGCATGCTTCATGAATTTTGGGAAATATATTTTATAACTACTATCACATGGAATAGTCTTTCATTATATCATTTTTGAAATCTTTTGTCACAGTGATTTTATTTTCTAAGACAATAGTGGAAATGTAATGCAAGAATGAAACCTCATCTGAATTACTCCTATTTTCTTATTGAATGTGTGTCTTTCATTTAGGTTTGGCCTAACTATCACAAAGTTTTTGTTTTAATGACTTTATGAAATTGTTTCCATTAGAGCTTCGAGGTGGTCCCATTTCCTTAATGGGAGAAACACATTTAAATTGTATCAGCGCTGTGTTCATTTTTTTGTTTGCTGCCCTAGGACATGTGAGACTAGAAACTCTATCAAAAACAATCTTAATTTACTTGCCAGCACTCACTTTCTTGGTAGGAATAATTTTGATTAATAGAGAAAGAGCTTTCTCATTGTCTTCTTTCACTGGCAAGTAATGCATTGTATTCGTGTCTTTGTTTACTGAGCCTAGGAGCCTTGAGATTCATTATCCAATTAATCCTCCTAACATTGCTCTAAAGTAAGAATAGGGAGTAAATTTCCATTCTACATGTAGGGATATTAAATGACTTAACTTTGTCAGCAAGCCAATGAAAAGCAGAGTTAAGGAAACTGCTTATGGCTCTCCATTATTAGACTATTAGGTCATTATTTCTTACATTACAAGAGCCTCTTCAGAGATAACTGGTACTAGGAGTTAAAACAGCAGGTTTCTTCATATTTAATAGTAACAGCATTCTGTAAAATGCTCTTTTGAAATAATACTTGGGAATCTAAACATTTACATCAGCAGTACATAGCGTATGCTGTTCTAATGATATATGAAGTAAAACCACTTTTGTTTTTCTAATTATATAACCTACTTGGCATTTATTAATAACTGGGAAATTTTAAGGATCATTAAAAAATAGATATTAGAGTCAATTTCTTTTTTTCATTTATCCCCTTTATTTGATATTAAGAAATTAGTTTAATTGCCTTGTTCATCCTATGAGAATTAAACAATTCAGTATGTTATTTCATCATGTTATTTTTTCAGGTACTTTTCTTTATTTCAACATGTTTGAGACGGGTGTGCTGGCACTTGCCTATGATCCCAGCACTTGGGAGGCTGAAGCAAGAGGATTACTGCAGTTTTGAAGCCAGTCTGGGCAACAAAGGGAGTTTACAGCCAGCCTTAACCACATACTCCCTGTCTCAAACAAAACACAAACAGACAAAAAGCCAAACATGTTTGTGGTACATATTGTTTCCTTTCCTTGTGTGGTTTTTGGTACATGTACATACCACATCTTAATATGTCTTCTCATACTCCCATCTATTCATCCCCTATCCCCTTTGAGAAAACATACTTCCTTGGTTCTTGCTAATTATCTTTTATTGTGCTCTTTATACATTGGGTTTCTCATATGAGAGATATACATTTAAACTTATTTCAGTTTTTTATATTTTAAAGAAAAATAAAACAGAACAAAGCAGATCAGAACAAAACAATGCAAGCAACACAAGCTTTCAAAACAAGACAACAGGAAATCAACTGTGACTGTCACAATGTCTTCTGTTTTCCCCAAAATAGTTGTCCATGATCTTCACACACAATGACTTCAAACAAAACAAAACAGTATAAAACTGATCAAAGCAAAAGAATGAAAGCATTATAGACCTTGAAACCGAACAATAGGAAAACCAACAATGGCTACCATAATATCTTTTGTTTTCCTCAAAATAGCTGTCCATACCTTCACACATACTGAAATCAAATAATCGAAAACAGACTAAAACCAATCAAAAAAGAATAATAGCATTATTGGGCTTCAAAACAAGATGAAAGAAAACCAGCAATGTCTGCCATAATGTTTCATTTTCTTAAAAGTAGCTGTTCATACCATGACACATAATAAAATCAATTCTTGTAAATTCTTTAGGAGAAATTCTAGGCATATGTAAGTCTATATGTGTACATCTATCCATATTAAAGGGGGGAAAACAAAACAAAGCAAAATACAGGAAAAACAAAAAACAACAGACAAATAAATAACAATAGCAAAGAGCTCCAAACAAGAAAAACATAGGCTTTCAAAATAAGGTGGTAGGAACATAACTAAGGTTGTTATTTTGCATAGTTGTCTTCAAGAGGGGTTACTCAGATTACCAGATATAAACATGCAAAATTGATCTAATCCTATAAATGTTAACTGTTTTGTTCCAAGAACTAGTAGAATTTATTGTACAATCATCTTTATATCTTTTTTCTTTTCCCTTCCTTTTCTCCTTTTCCCTGAGTTACTTTTTCCCATTTGAGCAGTTTATTAGCCTTTCACAATATTTATTGAAGATTTTGTAACTTATATACTCTTTAAATTTCTTACACTAGGGAGAAATATGGTATTTACTCATGTAAGCTTAATTTATTTCACTTATGAGCATGGTCTCAAGTCACGTCTATTTACCTATAAAAGCCTCAGTGTGATCCTTTTTTATAGCTACATAACACTCCATTCTATAAAAATACATTTTTATCCATTCCTCAGATGATGGGCATTTAGGCTGTTTCCAAGATTTGGTTATCACAAATTGTGCTTCTATAAACGTGGGTGCACATATATCACTGTGAACATATATCATGTTTTCAGTTCTTCTGAGAATATGCCCAGAAGTGGAATAGCTGGTTCAAATGAGACTTCCAATCCCAGCTTTTTGAGGAACCTCCAGACTGACCTCCACAGTGGTTGCACCGTTCTGCACTCCCACCAACAGTACAGAAGAGTTCCTTTTCCCCACAGCCTCTTCAGCATTTTTTTTTTATTGGTACCAGAGATCGAACTCATGACCTCGTGCTTGCAAGGCAAGCACTTATGCTGCTAAGCTAAAACCCCAGCCCTTCTCTCCAGAATTTGTTATTGGTTGTTTTCTTGATACTGGCCATTCTGTCTGGAGTGAGATTGAATCTCAGTGTTGTTTTAATTTGCATTTCTCTAAAGACCAATAATGCTGACCATTTTTCATGTATATATTTGCCATTTGTATTTCTTCATCTGAGAAAACTTGCATTCATTTTAGATGCCCATTTTTGGATTGGGTCTTTGAATTTGGGGGGTCTGATTTTTTTTAATTCTTTATATATTATAGTTAGAAGTCCTTTGTCTGAGGGACAGTTGACTAAGATTTTTTTCCCAATTGTGGATTTTATTTTCACTCTCTTGAAAAATACTTCTGAGATGCAAAAAATTTTTAGTAAGACAAGATTACAGTTGTGAATTCTAGGAAGTATTTCCTGTGCAGTTAGATTTTTGCTTATGATCTCTGCCCTACCCCTATGTCATCAAGATTTCTACATACTTAGTCTTTCATCAGATTTAATGTGTCTTTTAATATTTCGATCTTTGATTGATTTTGACTTTAGTTTAGTGCATGGTGATAAGCATGAGTCGAGTTTTAGGTTTTGACATATGGAGAGCCAGTTTTTCCAGCACCACTTATTAAAGAGGCCATCTTTCTTTCACTGAGCATACTTGGCCCCTTTGTCAAAGATAAGGTGGCTGAGTGTATTAGTGGTTGTAGTTGTATCTTTTAATCTATTCCAATGATCTTCAGGTCTGTTTTTATTCTAGTACCATGCTGATTTTATCACTGTAGCTTTGTAGTATAACTTCAAGTCAGGGATTGTGTGATGCCTCCTGCCTTGCCTTTGTTGCTCTGAAATGCCTTTGCTAGTCTAGGTCATTTCTGGTTCCAGATGAATTTTAGGAACAATTTCTTTGAATCTGAGGAGCATGTTAATGGAGTTTTTATTGGAATTGCATAAATATGTATAACAATTTTGGGACAATGGCCATTTTCAGAATGTTCTTTCTAACCATGAATATGGAATGTATTTCCATTTTCTGAGAACCTATTTTATTTCTTTTTTCAAAGTACTATAATTTTCAGTGTATAGTCTTTTACTTCCTTTGTTAGATTGATTCCTAGATATTTCAGTTTTTTGGGTGCTATTGTAAAGGGTGTGATTTCCCTTGTTTCTTTCTCAAGTGAGTTTGATGTTTGTGTCCAGGAATGCTATTGATTTTTGAGTGTTGAACTTGTATCCAACTACATTACTGAATTTTGTTATTACATCTAGAATTCTTTCAATGGAGTTTTGGGGTCTTCTATGCAGAGTGCCATGTTGTTTGCAAATGACGATAATTTAACTTCTTCTTTTCCTATCTTTATGCTTTGTATTTCTCTCTCTTGTCTAATTTCTCTGGCTATATTGATTAGGGGTGGTGATAATATACATATTTGTCCTATTCTTAATTTCAAAGTGAAAGCTTTCAGTTTTTGAACATTTAATATGATGCTGGCTATTGCTTTGTTATAGATGACTTTTATCAGACTGATGCAAAGCCCATTTATTCTGATTTTTTGTTGGGAATCTTATAAATGAGTGTTGGACTTTATCAAAAACTTTTTCTGCATCTATTCAAATGATCATGTGATTTTTATCTTTGGCTCTATTGATATGTGTATTACATTTATTGATTTGCATATGTTGAACCATCCCTGAATTCCTGGGATGAATCCCACTTGGTCGTGGTGTATAATCTTCCTGAAAATACACTACTCTTTGTTTGCCAGTATGTTATTTAGGATTTTTGCATCAATTTTCATTAGGAAGATTGGCCTGTAGTTCTCTTTTTTGGTTGAGTCTCTCTCTCTGGTTTTGGTTTTAGAGTAATACTTGCTTCCAAGAATAAGTTAGGGAGAATTACTTCCCTTTCAATTTCACTGAAGAATTTGAGGAGTGTTGGAATTATAGGTTTTGCTATATAGGTGATTTGTTTCTCTTTTTTAACAGTTTTTAGTATTCTGTTCTTATGTTGAATTTCTGGGATTTTGATTATTACATGTCTGGGTGTAGATTTATTTTGGTGATGGCTACTATATGCTTCACTTATCTGTATGTCAGTTTCCTTTCCCATGTTTGGGAAATTTTCTGCTATGAATTCTGTAAAGACTCTTTTTATATAATTTTCATTGTGACCTTCTTTTTTGTTTACACCTATCAATCTTATACTGTTTTTCTTTGTATCATCTTGCAACTGTTGAATTGTTATTTCTTGATTCCTTGTTATTTTTAAAAGAGCTTTTCTTTCTTATTTAGTAGCTGAAATCTTGTCTTCAAGGTCTTAAAATCTATCTTCACATTGATTCTGGTGGTTTTGCTGGCTTTTGATGGAAATTTTGATTTCCTGGATATCTATTTGAATCTGTTTCATGAATTCTGTGTATTTCTTATATTGTTGATTCAAGGTTTCCATCTTTTTGCAGTGCTCCTCAGTTTTGTTTAACTATGTCTTCTTTAGATGTTTTCAGCATTTCATTTATTAAATTTATCATTTCTTCTTTTACCTGGGTGATTATTTCTGATCTGAGTTCCTTTACAGCTTCATGCAGTTGTTTCTTTACTTCAGTTGCTATCATTTCAGAACTTTCAGGTGTTTTGCTTACACTTTCTTCTATGTCTGTGCCTCCTAGGCTTGTTTGGGATGGGCTGGAGGTTTGAGATTGTATTTTGCTCTTTCATTTTGTCATTTTCTTGTATTCACCTAGGGAAGCCAAATCAAGGTCTCAGTTGTTTCCTGCATTGAGGGTGTATGTCCATACTTCAGGGAGATTTCCCAGTTGAATGAGGGTCATTAAGCAGGACTTAGCAGATCCCTAGAGGCATTCAAAGGCTTCTCAAATGGGGGGAGTACACTAGGCAGACGTTCAGCACACCCTATGTGGTGCTCCAAAGCTCCCCAGCTCATCGAGGTTGCTGGATGGTACTCTACCAGGTTCTGTGGCATACCAAAGCTGAACAACTAGATGGAGTATGTTACACAGGCCTTCAGCTCATGCCACATGGTGCACCAAAGCTACTCAACTGCTTATGCTCGCTGAGCAGGTTCTGAGTGAGGTGCTGAGGTTGTATGGCTAGGTGGAGTTCACTGTGCAGGCCTTCTAATTTTGCCTCTCAGCCAGGAGGTTTGCCTATCACTCAGAGTCACTGGGTAGCACCCAACCAGGACCCAGAGCTTCCAATTGATTCTCCCTGGCTGTTTCAGCATTCTGGTAGGGGTCCTACCATGTCCTGAGTGAGGTTCTGAGACTGCATGGCTAGGTGGATTTCTCCACACAGGCCTTCCGCTCATGTCTCTCAGTGCAAGAGGTTCCCCTTCTACTGAAGGCTGCTTTATTTCACCTTTTAATCATGCATTCTAAAAGCGATTTTGAAATCCATGCAGAAACAATTTAAAGAACATTGTTTTGCCATAATTATATTTGTTTTTAAATGAGATTTAATTTAACACACAAACAGAAAAAAATCAAATATTTACTGTTTCATAAGCTTTTCCATTTCCCCTTTCCTTATTGTATAAAAACAAGTAAGAAAATGACCATCTGCATGAGATGATGGACTATAGCTTAAAATTTGAAATTTCAGAAATCCCAGAAACACAGAGTTTTCTGCAGGACTGCAAGCTCAAGTTTGCACTTGGAGGGAAAATAAAGATTAAGATGAGCTTCACCTGTCCCTTGTACTTTAGACTCTTTAGAAGAAAAGGTCTGGATTCATTTGAGATTTTCTTTTTGTAAGTCAGTAGATATTAGATCTGAAGGGACTTTTAAAAGTATCTTTGCATTTCTCCTTTACCTAAAACAACTGAAGGAATAAGTGAACTATTAAGGGTCAAGGTCACCTGAAATATTAGCAGCCCCCTGCTGATTCTGATAGATTGATGCCACCTTATGGAATGCAAGGCTCATTACATCACATGTTGCAACTACCACCAAAACCTACATTGTAGGGAGAATAAATAGAATTTAAATTTAATTAACAAAAAACATTTCATTGTACAAATAAAAATCTAGAGATTAAATATGAAATTCTTGTGTATTGCTGGCTATGGTATTGTTTTTCATATTGTATGTTATTGAAATACGCAAGATGCATTTCTCTTTGACAATAAAAACAGCTTTCTTTTTAGCAAATTTCAGGGATATTTCAGACTGTCATAAAAGATTATTTAATTCCTTTATTACTCTGTTTTTTTACTGTTTATATTTTATCATTTTTCTACCTTTTATTTCTTTATTCTAAATTATATGTAGGCTAATAAATTTTTTAAATGTGGCTAGAAGTAAAGACTGTGTTTTCATTTTAAAATTGTTTTTTCTACTTAGCTACTTCTAATTCTTGGCTTGTTTTCATGGTATGCCATCCCCACATTTTACCTGTCCACTCTACTAGTTATGGAAACTCATGGGAGTGTCTAAGTGGAGATCACATAAATGACACAGGAATGTACATATATATTCTTACATGAGTTTCCACGTGGACAAACAAAGCTATGAGGAAAGTTATGTAAACACAAGGTCTTGTTAT
The DNA here is from genome assembly GCA_004027295.1 of Dolichotis patagonum. Classification (NCBI taxonomy): domain Eukaryota; kingdom Metazoa; phylum Chordata; class Mammalia; order Rodentia; family Caviidae; genus Dolichotis; species Dolichotis patagonum. The sequence goes on along the minus strand of PVJX010000262.1, from coordinate 58,796 downwards.
GAGACTTTTGACTCAGCCATGAACACACCTAGAAATTCTATATATGGAATAAAGCCAGACAGAGAAATGAACTTATAGAACTTAAACGTTTGTTGTTGTTGTTGTTTCATTTTAAGAAAGTAAGTATAAAGGTTTTAAATGTCATTTTTAAAATTTGCATTTATTATAGTAAAATGATCTTTTGAAAGATTTCCACATGTTTTAACAAAGCTATAATGTAGAGGATGAGGGGTAAGGCAAAAGCTACCATCTCAAAAGCCATTAATACTATGAAGCTAACAAACCAAACTTCTGTGGTTGGCAGGTGGGTTTGTTTGTTGATTGGTTGGTTGGTTTGGTTTATCTTTCAGGCATAGTCTCACTGGGACACTCTTGAACTCAACAAGTATCCAAAACTGGTCTTGAGCTCATAGCGATCCTCCTGTCTCAGCTTCCCAAGTGCTGGGATTATAGGTATATTCCACCATATGTGGCTACTTCTGTGATTTAACTTTAGAAAATAGAAGTTATCTCCTAAAAACTACTAATGCTATTTTGGTTTTTTTTTTTGTCTACAATTTGTCTGGTTAAAAGGAAATCAAGTTTTTAGGTAAAGACGGAGTAAGTCATTTTAAAATTCATTCCTAAATGAATAAAAATATCCTATCAAAAATAAAATAGAATAAAAAAATTGTACTACTTGTCCTAATACAAAGACTAAACAGAAAGATTCAGACAAGGGATACCTACTTATTAAATGTATCTTTGAGCAAGATAAACCTGATGGTTGGAGACTTCTGTTGATCATGTTAAGATTTGATATTAATGTGCCAAATAGGTTAGTGTGCCAACTTCCTTGGCCACAAATCCCAGCTAGGTCTTCCAAGTAGGTCTAGGAAGATTATGCAGGAGTAATCTTGGAGTCTATTTCTAGCTCACCCCTCCTTTCTGACATTGTCCCCTGTTCTCTTTTCTAGCCTGTAGGAACTGAGGAACTTTGTTCTACTATGTGTTTTTGTCATGATGTTTCTACCTTGGCGCCAACTAAACATGGACTGAATTGTCCTTAAAAAGTGAGCTAAATTAAAGCTCTTCTCCTTAGGTGTGTGGTGTTGGTGATTAGGTTCAGCAATTAGAAAGCTCACAAATATGAAAACTGGTACCAAAGGTGTGGGATTATTTCTGTGAATACATCTGATCGTATGATTTAAACTCCTTTGGAACTAGTTTGACGGAGGGATTTAGAAAGCTTGGGAGATGCTAGGTAAAGAGGCCCTGGAATACTGTAAGAGGAACCTGATGGTTGGTTACAGTCAGAGCTCAGAAAATCAGAACTGTGATAGAAATTCAGTCAGTACGGGCCAGGAGATCTTATTGGACATAAAGACTGAATTGACAGCTGGACTAGAGACTGTTTATGTTATATTCAGGCAGAAAATCTTTCTTAACTTTGACCTTACCCTGAGACTTGGCAGGAAATCTAGATTAAGGGCAATAGACTAAGCAATCTGGTACAGGAAATTACAAAACCAGTCATTCTTGTTGTAGCACCAGTCCTTTAGATGAGATTCATAGCGAGAATTTGGGGGCAAAAAGCAGAACAGAAAAAGCTGAGAAACTTAAATTTTTGCCTAAATGGTACCATGTATAAAGCTGAGATCAAAAAAAAAGGCTTGTTGCTAAAAAGAATTAGCATCATTGAAAAGAAAACAAAGAATCTGTACAAAAAACAAAAAGAACGATACTTTGACAGCATCTCAGAAATCAACAAGAACTCACCCATTGTAGGCTCAAGGGTACAAAATTGTAAAACCTTTATTTGAAAAAAAAATCCTCTGTTCCTCCTATTGGAGAAGGGTGCCCCAGGGAATTTATTCCTTAGACTCATATCACTCTGCTCAACCATGCAGATACTCAGAGTATGAAATCGCTATACTCCTAAGGGACCTGGCTGCTACTACTTGTACTGAGAACTGATCTGGGAATCATTGAAGTGATAATGCTTTTACCAAAATTCAGAACATAAGAGTTCTGCCCAGATTTCAAAGACAGGCCTATTGGGGAGACCAGGCAAGAGGTCCCAGAGAGACTGATGTAGGAAGCTGTCTGAATAAAGTCAAAGGTGTAAAGGAGAGCCCAGGAACTCAGAGATGCCTAAAAAGTGCAATTGAGTAAAGATTTAGCCTGTAAGCAATGGAAGCTGAAGAGAAAAATCCACCAATACTGCAGCCAGAAAGGTCATCAAAGCCCTGTGAAACTCACAGCTCAGTCATGTGCCTCAGATGCTGGATATGGAACACAGGGCATAGTGTTTGACCTGGTAGGTTCCAGTTTTCCTTTGTTTTATTTGTGTTTTATAATTCTATTCCCCCCTTTTGGTATGTTTGCCCTGTGCTTCTGTATTTTGGGATTAATTTTTTTTTAATTTTACATGGGTTCACAGCTAAGAGTTTGCACTCTATCTCAAAAGATATTTTCACTTGGACTTTTGAAAAATTCTGAAACTTTTGAGGCTGTGAGAAAGCGATTGTTGCATTTGAGGTTGCACAAAGGATAGTTGTGCTGTGCTAGGTAAAATTACAAACTTGTTATTCTCTTTATTTGGAGATTTAGTGTGATTGAAGGAGATGTGTTTTTATCAAGTTGAAAAGGAGTGGGATGTGGAAGTTAGAGTGGAGTGCCAATTTGATCCAATTTTGAATCTGCCCAGAAAATTGGTGGTACATATTTCTGGGTGTTTCTGGGGTGTGGGGAATGAGGGGGATCATGAAGGTATAGCTTTGAGAGTTATCTGATCTTTTTCTTTTCCACTTGACACTCTTCTGGCCTGCTTACTAGCTACTATGGACTGAACAATTAGTCTTCATCATAGCCTTCTACTATAATGTTTCTACCTTAGAGCCAGCTGAACTGGACTGAATCCCCTTGTATAGAACCCAAATTAAAGCTATCTTCCTTTAACATATGAATACTGGTATTGTATTCAGCAGTAGGAAACCAAATAACTACAAGCAGCAGGGAAAGTATCTGTAAGTTTGATTAAAAAGGAAATAAGTGCATTCCTAAAAGATGAAGCAATCAAGATATACTGTGCCCCAGTGTGTGAAGACGAAAGATTAAACTTAACTCCAAAATATCCTATGAACCAGGCCAAGCCTCAGGAAGACTAATAGATGTACTGACAAAGAGGTAATTTCAATGTACATTCAAAGAAAATTATAATTATAATATATAATGGAATAACAAAAGAAAAGTTTTGGACATCTCAGATCAATTACAGATTATTTCACAGTTCTAAACCAAGGAATCTTTTATTGACATAACCAATACTAATCACTTTCAGACACGACTGATCACAAGACTCCTCTGAGCCTCTTCCACATGATTTTCTGATCATGCAGTCATCTCATTATGTGACTCCAAATTATGTCTCATTTGGATGTCATCAGTTGGTGGAGTCTTCCTAGGTTACTAGCTCCAGAGATAAAATATGTATATACTTGATCAAAATTATTGTCATCACTTCTGATCACATTTCTGCGAATGATTTTTCTAGCCAACGCTCTGCTAAAGCATTTTTCATAAAGGAGGAACCACCACTGTCTGTCACGTCATGCTCAAATTTGCATTTTCCAGGAAGAATTTCCTTGTTACTACATGCACACTGTTAGGTTATTCTTCTGCTTTTATCCTCAGGAACTTCAAAGCAGATGCAGCAGAGACTAAAAGTCTTATCTTCAGTGGCAGCTGAATCTTCAATATATTTCTGAACATCAAGTATTCTTCCCATTCTTGTGAGGCTACAGCTTAGATTGCCATTTGCTTCTGGTCTAATGTCACTAGGGTGTGAAGTTCATGAATGCAATCTTTTTCAATTTTTCCTGTAACATCGTTCTGCTTAACATTTTCCATGGTATTTCACTTGTCCTCATGTTTATCTCTGCAGTCTAGGAAGATAAATTTGTATCTTAATTTCAACATTTCTTGCTATCTGATCATTATCATTAATTATATGCTTTCAATTTTTTCTCCAAATGAATGCTAACCAGTTAACTATGATTGTTATGCTAGTCTTTTAAAGTGTCTAGTTGTCTTACTTCTATTTTTTTATTTTGTTTTCTATGACAGCATCATTTTGATGGACTAGACAATGTCTCAGCTTTATCCATTTACAAGGTGAAGAGATCTTATGCAGCAGACACTCAGACAAAATTTCCATCACAAACATAAAAATTGTGGTTGTGAAATATGATCACAAACTTAATCAGACATAAGCACAAAATTATAAAACACTAAAGATGTTTATCTTTGCTTCCAGAATCTTTGCAAAATTTTGAAGTCAGTCTGTGCAATATACCTTGAATTATTAAGTGTTTTGGAATGATTGTGTAAGCAAGGCTCAATAATAATGAAGTCTATAATGTTCAATTGTTTTCCAACTTACAATATATGTTGCAGCTCCTGATAAAGGCATTAAAACAATTTCCTTTACAAAAGTTATTTTTAAATAAAAAATGAACAATATTGTATTTTACTTGCACAATGTAATCTGATGGTGCATCTTCTATCAGGGAACTTTGGGTGGTACACAGCAACGATATTTGCAAGGAAAATAAAACAAAAGTGAACTAAGTGAAGGACATTAGGTTATTTATTACAAGATGTGTGATGGTTCAGATGGATGGCAAACATTTCTGTAAAGATTCAGATAGGAAATATTTTTGACTCACAGGGATGTATAGTCTCTGTTATATTACTTATCTCTGTCATAAAAGTGCCCAGGGAAAAATTGCAAATAGATGACCAAAACTGTGTTCCAATAAATATCATCAAAACAGACAGCAAGCTTCATTTGACTGATGGACCACAGTTTGTAAAATCTTACATTGGATTAAACATAATGCTCGATGAAATTACATAATATAACAGGACAAGAGTCATGGGTTCAAGGTCTGTCTGACATCTCTAGCTGTCTAGGGAAAATGTTTTTCTTGTCAAACAAAATTTATCATCTGTAAAATGAGGAGTTTAAATTAATTTCCAATAATTACTTTCTGTTCTAAAATTCTGAGCTTACCTTGTTCGTCAACATTTTCTTCTTGGATATAAAATATTGTCATGCTTTTGATGAAAATAATTGTTTGCAAAATGTTTTAATTATTTTACTTCTTTTAAAGGTTCTCTCTGGTGGGGAGAAATGAAAGAAGCTTTTATTTCAAATATGTACATTTCTTTCTTCAGTATGGAAAATTGACCTACATTCCCAGACCTATTTTTTTTGAGAGTCTTATAAGTATTATTAATTTACCTAACCTGTGCTGGGACTTGGCAGTCTCCTACCTCTGTCTCCTAGAATGCAGGGTTACAGGTAAGTGCCAGCACACCTAGATTCTTTCCTTTATTATGTATTAATCATGAAAATTCATTGTGATTCTCTTGCAGAAAAAATTCCACAAAGGACAGATAGAGTTAAAGCATTTTTTTTTCTGACTGGAATCTGTCTGGCTTACAGGAAAGAACACTTCTGTTTTCTTATACATAGACTTTCACTTTATCTCAACCATCATTCTTGGCTAAAATTCTCAATTTTAGGTTGTATTCCCTGCAGTGTCTCATTTTGAGATTCCTAATGATGACCCCCTTTTGGGGTGTTTATGAAATCACTATATAACTGTAGTACAGTTGTCTCCTTATAAGCTTCAGTCTTTCTATATAAGTGGTCACTTTATGGCATGTTTGTACAAATGGAGAAACAAAATTCTTTAAAAACCTTCCAGAGTCTAACCTGACCTTTTCCTGACCTCTCCTCCATAGAGCCAGTCCAAGAGCCCATTTGCGTTTTAGCCTGCCTCTCAGAAACATCTGGACCCTCTAAGTGGATCTAACTCCATAGGCATTTTGAATTTTACAACACAGTTATTGCACATCTACTAATCCTGTGCTCACATGCTAATGGTTATAAACAGTGTGAGACAAAGATCTCACTAATGCAAAACTATTCAAATATATTTGATGATTTTTCAGGCTCATAACTATACAATGGGAGTCCAACAAAATCATTAAAAATATTCACCAGGACTATATTTCTGTACTATTAGAATTAGTTATATGTATTTGGTGGCATTTCTTCTAGTCTTCATTGAGGAGAAATATGGTAGTTGTTAGTGAGAGAAAGGTGATAAATAACTCATCCATCAGTGAAACAGAAGGGTAATTCAGATAGATGGAAAAAATCAGGAAAAGATGAGAAGAAATAAATAAGAATTTGGAGAGAACCAGTACATTCATCTTATCAAGATATTGAAGGATATGTCCTTAGATCAAGACAAAAATGCAGTGTAAAACAAACTACAAATCTTTGAAGATCATAATAATGAAATTGGATTTTTACTTCTAAGGAGTGACACATATTTTTGGAGAGAAAGGGTGATATAATCAGCTTGTGTAAAATTGTTGAAAATATTTTGGATGAGGAAAAACCAGGAAGAAAAGAGGCTGGTTAGGAAAGTAATGAATTATGTCTAACAAAGAAGTGTAAAATTTAAGCTGGGGTGATGACAAGAGAGACAGAGAAGAGAAATTTTTCAATCTAAAGTTGTTAAGAGTAGTAGTCAGGCAGATTCTGACATTGCCACTGTTTTTATATTCTATTACTAAAATACCCTATTGAGGGCCATTCTATATAATTTTTGTAAAAAAAAATTTCATAATTATTTGCAATTAGGGCTTGTCAGAACTGGTTGTGGTATGCAGAAACATAGCACCATGTGCTTCTGGCCATAACTGAGGTCACAATGGTCCTGTGACATGTCACACCCCCAGGGCATGTTTACATTAGCTGAAGACATCCTGGTTTCTTGAGAACTGGGTAGTAATAAGAAAAAGGTTTCACCTGGGGGAAAGGATAAACTTCTTATTAACCTGCCATCACCCTTGCCCCATCCTCATGAACATAAAACTTCATTAGTTTAAGATCACCGCCACCCTCTGGGTCATCGGAAGTGATCTTCATCAGCATAAAATCTTTCTCAGCATAAAAATGACACCCTTGAATCATTGGATAATCCTTTCACCATTTTCCTCAATGTAAACATAATCAATAAATGTGGAGTTCTGGTTGCCTGCTGGTCCTTTGTTCCTAGCGAACACTGACCATCCCAGATACCCGTCTCGCTCTTTCTTTTTGCTGTGCTCAATAACACCTTGCTGGAATTTGGGTCCCCAATAATACCATGCTCTGTAATTTTTTTCCTTTTTCTTTATTATTTAAACTGATGGCTAATAACAACAGGATAGCTCCATACAACAGTGTTTGAGCCTAGTTTTTATTGTTACCTTTTCTGATTTAATCATTTACTCCTTCCTTTAACCTGAACCATTTGTTTATCTCACTTTAGGATGTTCTCCACTCAGTGGATCTTCTATTTCCCACTTCATAGATTACATGCTCCTGTGTCACAGATTGTTCTAGGTTGGTCATGATGTGTCTTCCAAAAGGTTTATCTTATTAAAGGCTTGGTCACTGAAGGTTTTTGCAAAGAGATTTTTGAATCGTGAGGACTCAAATCATCACCAGTAGATTAATCCATTGATGAGATTATAATATGATGCATTTTTTGTGAGATTAAGGAAACAAGAAGTTGGGCCTATTTTGAGGGAGCGGGTCATGGGGGTGTGACTGTGGGAGCTGCGTCTGGGCCCCAGTCACTTTGTCTTGGTCTCTATCCCCTATGCGCTCCATGCTGTTATAAGGTTAGCAGCCTTAGGCAGCCATAGCTTTCCATCATGATGTTTTGCTTCACCCTCTATCCATAGAAATGCAACCACCGAACCATGGTTTAAACCTTTGAACAAAACACCAAGATAAGTTTTCCTCCTCAAAGCCACCCTCTTCAGGCACTTTGTCACAAGGACATAAAACTGACTAGCACACAAATTCTCATGGTACAAGACTTTTTACTCGCTTTGAGAATGTTATTTGCAACTGTTACTGATCTTTTGAAGAATAATTTTAGTAGGAAATGGTTGTCCAATCCATAAATCATCAGAAAGGAAAATATGAGAAGCTAAGGCCAACAAGACACAGTCTTCCATTATGACTTTAAAAACAATTATTTGTGGAAAAGAATCAAAGATCTGATTTTGAATTTTTACATAAAGAAAATATATTTTTGATATGATTTGTTTTTGTTGCTTTTTTGTTTTGTTTTTAATCTTTCAGTGTGGAAGGATAAATTAGAGCAGAGAGAGAATAATAATATGTAGGGTTATTTATTTTAGTGTCTATGAGATTATGTCTTTTTAAGTTAGTACCAATAGATATTAAAATGTATCACTAAGAAGTATCTAATGAATTAGCAAATATCAAAAAGGATGAAAGTCTTTAAATGTGGTCTATTTGAAACATTTATGTTCTAATGTAAGAAAACATTATGGTTTCTAATAAAGTGGTTGGCATTTAGGAGATGCTCAGTATGGATTCGATGAATGAACTGAATCAATAAAGAAATCATTTACTTTATAAAAGGCAACCTTCTATATCATCCAGTGACCATACGTCACATTTCAAGAACCGTCATTGTACTTTCATTCTTATTTTAATCAACTAAAGATATTTTAATTTCTTCATGAATTTTTCTTAAAATGTCAATGGATAAAGCATAGATAGTTCTAAAACTGTTACTTTTATGTTTGGAATATTTCAGTGGAATGACTCACAGAATAATGACAATCATTAATTTATGATACACATCTTCTATTATTTAATATGATTTATTAATATTTGTAATAACTAAAAATCAACATTTTAGCATGCCTTTAGTACTAGTTGGTGTATTATATGGCAGAAATGTGAAGAGGAATAGGAATAATAATAATTCTAAACAACTCAGAGCTTAATAGTGGTCATTAGAGAGAAAAAGTCCATCAGTAGTTATAATGCAATATGCTAACATTAAATTTGATATGAATACATCATATGAAGATCATATTAAGATCACATAAATTTAATAGTAAGATCATACAAATTTAATAAAATTTTCCTCAGCAAATTCATCTAGTGATATTTAATTGTGTGTGAGGCTCATTTTCATTTTACCAGACAAACTAACAGACTAAGGGCTCTTTGCTTACTAGAGAAGTAGACATGTGAACAAATACAATTTAATATACTCTGGGAAGTACAAAATTAGAATAAACAATAATAGCACATAGGAAGGGGCTCAGGACCTTGATGTTGCTTTGCAGTCTCCAAGAAACAGAGGCTAAGATGAATTTGATGTACAAGTAGTTTATGTGGAGAATCATCTCTTAAATATAAATGAAATAAAAGTGAGTAGGAGAGACTTCAGATTATCCTGCAGACTTGCCTTTGTAAAATGATACAGGAAAGCAACAATTTGGAAAAAAAAAGGGGGGGGCGGTGAGGGACACAGATTGTAGCAAATTTCTAAGACCAGTCTTGGCCTTTTGATGAGAAATCTCAAAGCAAAAGTTTATCAGAGAAGTATCTCCCAGACAAGTGAAAATCTCTCACTTGGCACTAACACAATGCAATGAGTTGTCTCTAGCTGGCAACAGCACAAATAGTGTTAGTTTAGTGTTAACACAATTATGGATAAAAGGACAAACAATGCGAATTGAGCTTTTCCTCCATTGGCAGCTCTTGAGAAATCTGAGTGGCATCTCTGCAGAGATAATCTTTCTTCTTTTAGGTTCAGAAAGCTATTCTTTCCTCCATGGTTCTCACTGGTCTGTCTTCTTGATAGAAAGCATAGAACACAGATATTAGGGAGATAAACTAAAGGCTCTTTCACTGTAATTATCCTTAGCAGTGCAATACTTACCTACACCCTGTGCTATCCCTACCGCTTGTCCTGATAGTTTGATGGTATAAAACAGTTTTTCACTCCTTAGGGCTTTTGAGTATTTAAAAATCATACATTTCTTAGTCCATGTTCCTAAATGTGCTTTTTATTAAGTAAGAGAATGCCTAGAACTGTCTAAGTGGATTGCCTGGCTGCTGTATGTATTCTTTCCTGCACTCATTGAATGAAAACAATCCTATTTCCTTATACTAACCTCACGCTGGCTTCATTTTGCTGGATGCAAAAAGCCCTAATTTATAATTCAATGATTTCTTAACATTTCCCATCTTACCCCCTGACCATTAAATGCCACTTCAATCGTGTCATGCAGATTGGCCTTCCTGCCTGCCTATTGTTCTCTCTGCATATTGCAGAGGTGCTCCCAGGCCTGCTACCTAGCCCAGCTCACAGTGCCATGTATTTCTCTACATTCTCAGTCACTCATCCTCAATCCACTCCCTTCTTTATGAATTAATAAAATCTAGGTTAGGCCCTGGGTCAAGGCCTTTGTTCCAGTGAACCTTCATCTTAGCCAGACTAAAGCCAGACTTAACCCTTGGCCCCCTATAATTATAAATATGTGTTAGTGTCTTTATTTTTGCCATGGGTTGCACTGGAAGTGGTAGATTGGGATTAGCTTGCTAGAATTCCAATAGCATTTCCATACAATTACAAAATAAATTTCCCAGACCCTTCCAGGGAAATGAATCTATGTAAAGAAACTATTTTAAAATTTTAGAATACATTTATATTTATTGAAAAGCTGCAAGGATACTATGGGAATTTCCACTAAAATTTATGCAAAGTTCGGCTAATTAATAATATTAATTTTTCACAATTCATGGTCTACTATTAATACATTGTTATAGTTTAATCTGTGCTTTCTTCATATTTCTTTATTTTAACCATGTATCCTTTTTCTATCCCAGTACAAGACAACAGATTTAGTGATGATGTTATCTTAGGCTTTTCTTGGTAATGGCAGTTTGTCAAACTTTCCTCAGTTTTGATAATTTTTACAATATTAAATAGTATTAGGTATTTTTTTAAGTATTTCTAAATTGAGATCTAGTTGATACTTTTCTCACGATTAGATCGATATTATATATTATGAGTGATGCAGAGAGAAACAATTCTTATCCTATCATGTCAAGGATACACGCAGGCAACACAATTTATTGCTGATGGTGTTAACCCTGACACCTGGCTGAGGTAGTACTTCCTGTTTTTCACTGTGAAGTTACTCACCATCCCTCTTCATAATGTATTCATTGGAAGAAAATTAATTTGTGCAGCCCACATATGAGAAGAGTGGGAGAATCACTGAAGGTGGAAAATCTTCAAAATTTGGAATTCTCCATGTACATTTGTTCCTTCTTTGCTCTTTATTTATACATTGAATAATTTCTTAAATGAACTTTATTTTATACTTTGATTGTAATTGACAACATCACAAGTCACTCAAGAGATGCAAATTAAAACAACGAGATTCCTTCTAACTCCAGAAAGAATAATATTAACCAAGAAATCAACCAAAAATAAATGCTAGTGGGGCTGTGAAGAAAAAGGAGCATGTCTCTAGTTTTGCGAATGTAGACTGGTGCAACTCCTGTGGAAATCAGGATAGAGATTCCTCAAAGAACTAAAACTAAAGATTTCATTTGACCCAGCTATTCCCCTTTTTGGTATTTTGCTCAGAGAATAAAAAACATTATACCACAGTGATACATGCACACCCATTTTTACAGCAGCACAATTTGTAATAGCTAAACCTTGGAAACAGCCCAAATGCCCATCAGCAGATGAACGGGTATAAAAGATGTTGGGGAGTTATACAATGGAATACTACTGTGTCATAAAGAAAGATAAACTTGAGACACTTCTAGATAGATGGATACACTTTGAGACCATATTCTTAATGAAATAGACTGCACACACGTGTAAATATCTCATTGTTTCTCTGGTGTAAGAAACTGAAAGTGTAAAGAAGAACCATAATTTGTAACAGATATTATAAAATAGGAAGCAAATGCCCAATTTTTTACTGCCTCCCTGCTTGTCTTCCTTCCTTCCTTTCTTCCATCCTTCTTTCCTTCTTTCCTTCTTTCCTTCTTTCCTTCTTTCCTTCCTTCCTTCCTTCCTTCCTTCCTTCCTTCCTTCCCTCCTTCCTTCCTTCCTTCCTTCCTTTCCTCTACCACTGCCAGTGCAATTCATCTGTTCCCAACTCTTCTCCTCATGGACCATCATCCATATTGTAAAGTAAGTTGCTCCCAATTTCTGAGATCATGAACATATTTTTAAAAGAAGAAACAAGAAACAAACTATGATTCTAATCACATAGCCTCAAAATACAGTCTTCCATTTCTGTTATGCCATTTTTTTGTGACTTGTTCTCTGTCAAAAAAGAAATGCACAGAAATTTAGATTCTAGTTAGGAGATTGTAATTTATGGAGCTAGTTGTGAATTCAACTAACATTAAATGTGTGATTTCATTTTTCTCAAAAAATAATTTGAGTGTTAATGATAGGAAAGTATTTTACAAGTTATATTGTGAATAAAAAGCAGAGATGGCCTATTTTTCCGAAAGCAACCTGGCTGCTTCTGGTCCATGGAAAGTAATACTCACACTTTCCCTAATGCATAATTTCTTATTCAGTTGGATGTTAAAAAAAAAACTTTAAGCAAACTACTGTTTTCCATGGCTATACTGACTTAGCATTTTTATGAACTGTGTGAGAGTTCTCATTTTATACATTCTCTTCGACACTGGCAATCTTTTCCCTTTTTGATAGTAGTCCTTCTAACAGCTGTGTGGTGTTTTATCATAGCGGTTTTAACTTACATTTCCCTGTGGATTAGTGTCATTCATCACTTTAGATTGATGATCTTTTTTTTAGAAAGATCCATTCAAATTCTTTGTCCATATTTTAATTGAGCTTTTTAAAATATGGATTTGTCTGTGTTCCCTATTTTAGGTCTTACCAGGTTTGGTGCCCTGCTCCTGTAATACTACCAATTGGTACGCTGAGGCAGGAGAATCACTGCAAGTTCAAGGCTAGTCGAAGCGAGTTCAAGGCCAGCCTGAAGTGCATAGTGAAACTCTGTCTCAAAAAGACAATAAATAAATAAAAATAAATATGGATATTTTCCCCTCATATGTAGGCTTTGCAAATATTTTCTCACGTTTTATAGGTTTCCTCTTTATCCTGTTGATTTTTGCCTTTACTATGCAGAAATATTTTAGTTTTCTGTAATCCCAACTATTTTTGCTTTTGTCACTGTGCCTTTGTGATTCACAGCCAACAATCATTTCTCAGGCTTATGTCATAGAGTTTTTATTACTAAGTCTTTCCTCTAGAATGTTTACTGTTTTAGCTCTCACACACGATAATAAACCCATTTTGAGTTGATTTTTGCATACAGTGTGAGATAAAGTTTTAATTTCATTGTAATACGTGTTACAATGAATTACAACAGAGAAATCAGTTGTCTGAATGTGATTTATTAAAGAGCCTGTTCTTTTTTTATAATGTATTCTCACTTATTTATCACAAATCAGTGGATTATGGAGTCATGGATATATCTGTTGGCTGTCTATTTTGTCCCATTGCTCTCTGTGTCTGTCTGACACCACCCTACAGTGTTGGGATCCCAATAGCTTTCCAGTTTATTTTTAAATCAAGTATCGTGATGGCTTCATGTTTCTCCTTTCATTCAAGATTCTTTTTCCTATTCAGTTTTTGTTTTTGTTTTTTTTATTCCATACAAATTTGAGGATTATTTTTTCTATGCTGGGGAAGGATTTAGTTGAAATTTAGATGGATATTAGGTCACCTGGGATAGCACGGCCTTTTTAAAAATATTAATTTTCTAATCAACAAACATGAGGTACCTTTCCATTTGTTTGCATTTTTGTTCACTACTCTCATCATTGACTGTGGTTTTAAGTGTACAAAAGTTTTTCTTCCTCATTTAAATTTATATTGATGCTTAGTAATTGTTTTGGTAACTACTATAAATGAAAATTAGTTTTCTACTGTCTTTTAATCATCAATTATTTTAATAGTCCTTAGTTTTTTCTTTTTTAAATTTTCTCCCTTTATAGTGGCAAGAGAAGATAGCAATAACTAGCCAATTCACATTTCATATTTTTAAATTCCTAAATTATTTTCTTAACTAGTTTTTCTGCTCTACTGGAAATCCAAGCCCACCACTGGTGAATCTTTGACATTTGGTCTACTATCTTGTTCTAACAATTATCTGTCCCACAAAATCCACTCAAGAAAGTCCTCCCCTTTATTAATCCCCAAACCTCATACTATTGCCTATTTTATTTGTCAAGTCCTGGCCTCATGTGTTGTGTTTGGGTTTTCTGAAAAGCAGATAGTGAAACAGGAAAAAAAAAATTATGGAGAAAAATACTTAAGAAGAATAAAGAACTGGAAAGAAAGAATATTTAGATCATGATGCAGGTCTGAGAGATGAAAAAAAGTAAGTAAGAAACTATAAAATAATACCCTCGTTGTAATATGCTTGATAAAACGCCAATCAAGATCACAAAGCAAATTTTACATGATAAATGGATTCTAGATTGGATAAAAATGAACGTGCTTCAGTCCCTTGGCAATACACAGGGTTGGCTGAATAATCCGAACCATGCACTAGGCAGGTTTCACTGCGAATGCTGCAGAGAGCCTGAGGAGAAGCAGCTGGCTATACTTTCTCCTTGGTCACCACATCAGATTTCCTTGAAAAACATGAGTGATGTACTTCCAGGCTACCAAAACTTCTTTTTTATATTCAGAAAAGGTATTTTGTTGTGGGGAATAGAATTAAGCTGAATTTGAAATTCCATTTACAAGTAGAATTTTCTCAATTTTTCACACCTATTTTTTGAGAAGAAAATCATGTACTACAAAGTTGATTGGAAGACTGATTAAGATGGCTTGAATTTAAAATAAGAAAAAATAAATTTTACAATATAAATTATGCTGAAGCAGCATTACCATATACGTTGTGGGGTCATGTCTAATTAGAATCATGTTGCAATAGTCATATTTCCACAAACACGTGTATGATAAAAGGCATAAGAACAATTTAAATAGGAAGATGATTACTGTCAAACAAGAATATATTCATTCACATACTTTACAGGCAAATGTTATTCTCTAACTATCCAAGAAATGAAAAATAGAGACAAAAACTTAAATATATTCAATTTGTATTTTCCTAAATCACCAGTCAAACATTTGCACTCTTATTACTGGAAGTCTGTCAAAACCTCATCCAGAATAAAAAGTCCTTTAAATCTGCAGAGTGAAATGGCACATTTTGCCTTCAAGGAAGCAGAGCCTCTGGATCTAGTGGTGCATATGGGATCCCGTTACTTGAAATAATGGCATAAAGAAAACAGCATGTGATCTATCCCTTTCTTTAGAAATATGCAATGGAAAGGTGATAAAACATCATTGACATTAACAGACACAAGTTGAAGTCAAGCATTTCCTCAATAATAAAATACAAGGGACATCAATGACACAATTTCTATATTTTTTTTACATAGGAAAAAAATTCCCTGTCCTACTGAAAAAAAATGCAATCTGATCTCTTTCGAGTGGCATTCTTTCTCATGTTGAAATAACATTACAAACTTCAACATCTACCAAGAACATCTTTATTTTCAAGTTAAGAGCATATTGTATACTATGATTGACAAATTTAAAGATTAAAAAGAACTGTTCTTTTATGAAAAGGTTTCCAAATTCATAGGGAAATTACTATTATAATTTATTGCCAAGTAGTAAGATTGCTGTCACAAGTTATTCGAACACATTTGCCTCAAAGATGTTGTTGTTATTCTCTAGCATTTGTAGGATACAAACTATTCTTGCAACTACACTTCAAGATGTTAGCAGCACCAGCTATTAATTACTTTGCCTAAAAGGTGTGTGTATAATTCAGCTTCTGGAAAATGATAGGCCAGGGGAGAATTAATAGCTATTGAGAGCCAACTTTGTTCAGGAGCGATGCTAAACATTTTATGGACATTTTTGTCATTAAATCTTAGAAAAGTACCAAATAGGCATTATCCCAGTTGTAAGGATGAGGTAACAGTAGTCCAGAGAGCCTGAATATTTTAAATGGATCATATGGCTATTAAAAGTCACTGCTGGGACAGAATTCTTGTATTAGTATACCACATCACATGGTACAGTTTTATATCAGAGTACAAACATATTATTATCCAAACACTAATTATAAAAAGCATATTATCTTGGTATGGCAAATATTAACTCATAGCCATATGGTTTAGTATGAGTCAGATAATACTGGAACTATAAACACAGTACTCAATGGGATCCTTTGCTTCAAGGAGCACATGTATCTCTTATAAATGAACTATGGTAAAGATAACTTGCAAATTTGCAACCTATAAAAACTCTAGAAATATTCAAGTGTGTTACAACACAAAACATTATGCTGCTCTGTGGGAATTTACCTAGCTGATCATATGTGATTTTAGCTATGTGTGCATTTACAGTCAGGAAGCTCTTCCTTGGTAACTGTGTGCGGGAAGGCTGTGCCTCTGATGCCATGTCAGCAAAGGCAAAAACTCACTGATAGAGAAACAATATACTATTACAGGAAATCCAGATAATATGCTATGTGAATGGATTATTGTGTTTGCACATATCTTTTAAAATAATGTTAAAACTCTCCCATGTATATTATTACATGGAATAATTTAGAGAAAATGTTAATGTCATCTCACTGTAAAATACCAAAAACCCAAATGAAGGTGACTCAAGTCAAGCTGAATTTATAACTTTATCATGTATAATTCAAGAAGTTATCTTTCTGTAAATAAAATTAAAATGAAATTTTAATTTTCACAAATTTAATAACTTATTTCAGTTATGAATATAATCTAAAGACTAAGACATAAAGGACATAATGTGACTAACTTATTAGCAACAATCAATGGAGTACACAATCATATCCTATAGCATACACATTTTATGTATGATTAAAATAATGTCATATATACAAAGTGGTATAAAATTTAAGAGTTTCTTTAGGAAAGTTTAATTTGGGTAACTCAGGTTCTTTCCTCCTTTTATTAGCAACTATTTTTCCCTCTCATTTTCGCATCTATAAGTAACATCATAAAAGTTCATTCTTATAACAAGGATTTACTTTGAAATGAAAAGTTGACTAGAAGACTGAACATTTGATAATACATTTTCTCACCTTTTAAGGCCCAGTGGTGGACATTGACATCTGTCCTGCTTCCTCAAATTATATACTTTGCTGGTTAATATTTCCATGAAGAGAAAAATGTTATTACCTGTAGTTGAGTATTTGTAATTATCATGCATTAAAGCATTATAATTCTCTAAAATCATTGTTACAATATATTTATATTACTTGTCAGATTTAAAGTAGATCTTTCTAATCTCTTCCCTAACGACTCCTATTTAAATACTGCATTAGATTTCCTGTGAAGACTAGGCAAATAAGGCAAGTCTATAGATTGGGGGATGAACAGACCATGAGTACTTCTTTACACACACATGGCTTCTGCATGGAAATAGTCCAGTTTTCTTATTTAAGTCTGATCTGGAAACTGAAGACTAAGAGATCTGAAGATTTTTCTACCACCTTCCTCACTATACTCACTCCCTACAATCTGACTCCTACAGAGACTACCAGGTTCCTAGAGGGCTGCTGCCTCACATTTCTGCAGAGATTGTCCATAGAAGGATTCAGTAAAGGCCACTCTTCCTAGGTGAAGGTCATAACCACATCCTCAAAGGTGGCTGATTCCATTTCAGTTGCAAGGTCTCTGGGGTTTCTAAGTCTATATATTGAGTTATTTGTCACTTTTCTACCACTATATTCCTAATGAAAATTTTTATTCCTTTAACCAGAAAAACTTATTTAAGAAAAAGGGCAGTTTTGAGACACTGTTCTTAAGTCCTCAAAGCTTATCCCAATCATATATTGGCTCATTTTCAGTGCTCAGTACCTTCATTGAAGTCCTCAAAGAACTCCACTATTTTCTAATTCTGTTAAAACTACTTCAGACTGTTTGATATTGTGGTTAGTTATTATGCTGTTATTGTCCCCTTGACTTACCTGAGGATGTTAATTAATGGAGCTAATGGAGCATTGTCTTTTGTACTTTACAATAGCGACCTCTCATTTCTACTTTACTGTCTCTTGCTTGCTTTTTCATGATCCAGTGTGCACCATTTTATAGTGATGATCTGAGAAATACTGTAGCTATTGAAATATATTTGTTGTTGTTTTCTTTTAACTCTAAGTTTTTAAATCAAGTTGTATGTGTAAGAGCTTAAAGTATATGAATTTACCATATAAAATTGTTAACATATTAAAATCTTAAGGCTTTGAGTTGTAACTATTGTTTTATATATCAAAATAAAATGTTTATATGTCTTTAATCGCATACTTAATGTCATATAAACTTTTACATGTTGCACTAAAATTCAGGTACTATAATCTTAAATTATTACAATATCTTTACTCTATAAACAGTCTTACTTTAAGATACTTGGAGATGGCACCTCAATACACACACACACTCACACATACACACAGTCACGAATTTTTGTTTCTTTAAATTGAAAATTACCCTGAGAATTTCCTTGGTACTATTTCACATGAAAGAATAACCATTGAATCATCATCATTATTTAAAGAATAGTTTATTGAGGTACAATTTCCATTTATATCATTTGAAATAAATGTTGTTTACTAATAACTTTGAATCTATTTATTCAAACAAAAATTTGACAGATGGATCAATCACATGATTAAACTTTTAGCACACAAATGTTTTCTTCAAAAGTTTGTAATAGTAAGAGCATCACAATGTTAGCAATTTAGAATTTGAGAGAGAAATAAGACACAAGCTTTTCAGAAGAGATATGATAAAAATTGCCTCTGCAATCCAGAGCAACAAAAATGAAAAAGTCCTCATTAAAATTCAAATTTAAATTCCTATTATTACTTTTAAAGCTTGAGATGCCTTTGATCCAAAGTGATTTTTTAGGATTAAACTATTCTTAATAAGTCAAATTATGCTACTTGTCTGAAAATCTGTCAGCTATATACCTATTAATAACCCAGAAATACTGCTTCTGTTTCACTTTTAAAATGTATTTATTATCCAGTAATCTATTGATGAGTAACAAGACGTAATTACATAAATATACAATATTATTATTTACAGAGCTCCTGACTCAGGAATTTAGACAGGGTTTAGAAGGAATGAATTGTCCGCATATGCAGTGTGTAAGGCATCAGCTAGAAACAGTGAAGATCAGGATCACCCAGAGGAGCCACTATGTTCATGACTGCAGCAGATGTGGTGTGTTGGCTGGGATATCAGCTATGCTGATGGTCCAAACAAATAAATGTGCCCTGTTTGTGGTCTGGTTCATCACTGCATGGTCACTGCATTCTAGGAGAAAGCACTTCAAGTTGACCAGATAGAAGTTGGTCATCTTGAAGAATCTTTGGTCCATCACTGCCCTGTAGACGGATGTCCGTGAAGATTTAAAGGGAGGCAACTTCATCCTACTTATCATGGAGGAAATCACAAAGTCATAGTGGAAGAAGAGCATATGGGAAGGGAGACAATATTGCAATCGCTGTGCTCCATTTACCAGGAATGTGAATGGAGCAACTAGTGTGCTATTGGACCCTACTTTTTAAAGGTTTTTTTTTCTTGTCTGTTTGTTTTTGAAGCTAGAGTGTTTGTTAGTGATCACTTTATAACAAAATAAACGAGTTTATATCAAACTGGACATGACTTGCCAAGTAGTGGCAAAACACATGTATTCTGACACCAGATGGCTGAGCTATAGTCCCTGCACCAGCATTCACCGGCCATGAGATTTCAGACACCATTTATATGTGGCGCAAGTTACTCCCCTCACAGATTAGTAAACATATTTATAACTTTCCACAGAGATTTAAAAATTATTATTCATCAAATACTTAGAATAGTGTCTCAAGCGTTGTAGTCACAGTAATCTGGTAAATGGAAATTTTACATTAACCAGTCAGTTGGCACTGCAAAAAACTAACAATTGTGGGTTTGTCATTGACACTCAAAGTTTATTTGCTCTGTGCAACTCACTTTTCAGTAGTGCAAACTGAGCACTTGGATCTGACAAAGACATAATCAGTAGCAAAGTCTCTTTACCTCAAAATATATAATGGATTAGTTAAAACACTTGCAGTAATAGAAAGCAGAGAAACAGAGCACAGTTATGTGTGACCTGATTCTTTGATAAAATTCAAAAGTATGCATGTGAAAATCAGAGGGATATGATCTATTTATTCTCCTCTAAGGTAGTGACAAGAATTTTTGTACTGGTGAATTTGCAATTAAAATATACTCTATCCCAGGTACAAATATTCAGTTTTATCTGCTGCCTGCACTCTGTCCATGACATAAGCCTTGTGGAAATAAATGACATTGCCTTGTGCCACTATTCCTAGCCCGCAAACTGTCATTTTAAATGGGAAGAGATTAAGAAATCTCTGAATAGTGAGTTTTTGATATTTCCAGGGTAAATGAATTACAGCAAGAAAAATTAACTTCCTCTATCAAAGGAATGTTATCAGTAACCCTGCATAAATTGAGAGCAGAGCTATCCATGCAGCTACACATCAGCATTATATATTATGTTTAATATTCAAAATCCTACTAACTAATATTCAGTGCAAACATTTATTGTCAGAAGAGAAAATTAGGAGTCTTGTCTCAGTGACATAGAAAAAAAATCTTAGGCCTAACTATAAAAGGGAAGATTTCTATGAAAACTCTGATTTTTTTTTTACACAAGCATGCAATGGTAAGCAAACGAAAAATATTTCTGAACAAATGTGTACACTCTTTCAAAATATTCACTCCATTAAAAAATAAATATACATTGGAATTTTAAAATGAGCTGGGCACTCAAATGACACTATGAATATAATAGTGTACAAAAATTTTGGCTTCCAACCTTCTGGAGCACAAAGCCTACTGAAAGGGTGATTAGATAATTAAATAAGCATATAAAGAGGCTTATTACCCAGTTGGTAAATATGACAACATAAATTTAATAGATAACTTTTCTCTTGTGATGAATATCAAGTTACTGAGTAAAAATTAAGTTGAGAAGTGGGATGTGGAAGGCTTGATCTCTTCAGCTGTGTGCAAGGCATATACAAAAGACTGAAGATGAAAAGAGTTGGTTATACTGGGAGCACCAAGGTAGATTAAGTTGACAGATGCATCAAGGTTGATGCTGACTGTGTCTCATAGGCAGGGAGGTACCAAATTTTGCAATCATTTGCTATTTACATATATTTTCATTATCATCAAATATTTATCTAATGATAGTAAATTCTCTTGTGCCTTTGAAATATTAACTCTGCAAAATTAGAACTTGTTTTCTAATTCTAGGAGGAGTTTCAAACTTTTAAAGTCTTCTAATTCAAATAGTTATGGTTGGAATTTGAAATTACACATTGGCTAATAAGAAGCAGGTAACGAGAGAAGATTTGGGGAGACCAGTAATAATATTATTACTTGTGGGATGTGATGCAGTCATGGAAAAGTAATTTAAACTAGTTTGGGGGACAGTTCAGATGGAGACATGTATACCCATAATTTCTTTCTAAAAACCTGACTTCTAATGTTGTCATTATGCTTTGGGGGACCAAAGAAAAACAGTCATAAATTTTGTCCTGTTCTTCATTTGTAATGCTAAGTAGTCTCTTAAATAACTCTCATGACCATGTCTTTGTTTATGCCTTCATTATTTATAACCTTAGTTACTGTTTCCTCTAGTTTTATGTCTTCATATAAGAATATCTGAGAAGAAAACATTATTTTAAATAACCTGAGTTTTGTGTGTGATGACAGAACTTCCCACTTATAATTCTAGGTCTTTTTTTATGAAATCATCAGCCAAAAAACAGACAAATGAATATTGAAGAAAAATAATTAATAAAAATGAAACAAATACTGAAAATCCAAAAATACAAGTATATTCTAAGAGTGGATGGGTATGAGGTTTCTGATGGGGCTTTGAAAGTAAAGTACATTTATGAATCAAAACTCTTTGGAGTGCTGAAAATTGAGACATAACATGTCTGGCTTACTTACAAAAGGGAATTTTCATATATTACAAGACCCATAGCAAAATAAACATCATACTTGGCTCTATCAAGTTTCACAGAATGAGTCTTCAAGAAATGATCTCGCTTCATAGGTGTTCTTTTTTCCATATTGTCTTTAACCCAAGAAAGTTTCTCTCCACCAAGTGTCAAAGATGTCTAACAGAAGAAGAACATTTTATAGCTTACTAACTCAGAAAGAGCATGTTTATTTCCTGTTAGTCTCATCCAAAACTTCTTCTAATTGTCCTTGGCTTGAGTTGGCCTCCTGTCTATTGAATCAGTTAAGAACAGGCCTAAGTCTGGTTGGCCAACTCTAACCAGCCACATCTGAATTACGTACATTAAAAGTGAAGCAACATTAGACACTAAGTTAAAAAATATGAGTTGTTTTTACCAGTAAAAGAGAATTTGGGAAAGAAGGCAATCAGAGTCTATTACAAATGAGGCATAGATAAATCTGCTGACAAAAGGACCATGGAGGCTTAGTGCATTTATTCCTTGTTATAAGTGAAAGCAAATAATTTCTGAAATAGTTTGGAATCATAAAAATGCAGGTAACTAATTTTTTTCTTTCATAACTTTCTCTAAGATTCTGTCCATATGCAAATGTAAACAAACGCGTATAAATATATGTCCATATGCATATAAAACAAAAATTGAACACAATGTTCTTTTTTAAACAGATGGTTTGAATACCATAGTTGAATTTTTCCTTCCTTTTTATTACTTGGTTAATAAAACTGAAGATGAGGGCTGGGAATTTAGCTCAGTGGCTTAAGTGCTTGCCTGGTAAGCGCAAGGTCATAAGTTCAATCCCCAGTATAAATAAATCCCCCAAAATAAATAAATAAATAAAACCGAAGATGGATTTTAATCATCACTCTTATTATCTCACCCCAGTGTATTTCTATCAAATATAAGAGTTTAGAGTCTTGATAGGAAAAATGTTAACAGGCAATATAAAAATATTAAATCGAGTGACTAAGAAGAGAATCTAGTCGTGGAAGCCTTCTTCAGATTCTGATTCCTTCTCCTCTTTTTGGGTTTAACCAGAAAACTCCAACCCATGGACAGAGGAGCACAAGAGGAACTTCTGATTTTCAAGCTCTTGACAAACACCTAGACATTTTATTCACATCAACTCAGTACGGGTCTAGACAAGATAAATGGCTGTACTTATTTCCAAAACACACAGATCAAAGTCAGACTCTTCTTCACCAATAAATGAGAAGTGTGGAATAAGATTTGAAATTCATGTAATCCATGTAGAAGCCCTGAGTTCCAGGCTCAAAATCTCTAACATATTCCATCAAGAGGAGAAAAGGATCTAAATTGTTTTTTTGGAGAACAAGTCTGAATCTCACCATGTTGAATGTCAATGCCTCATCATTGGATATAATTTTCTTTCTTTCTTTCTTTCTTTCTTTCTTTCTTTCTTTCTTTTTTATTTTAAAGAGAAAAAAAGCAGAAAAGCAAACCAAAAAGTAAAAGAGACAACAATAAAAAATACAAAACAATAATAATGTAGGCTTTCAAAATAAGAAAGTAGGGATTTAACATTGTTTATTATATTGTGCATTTTTATCTTCAAAAGATTTGTTTAGATTACCCAATGTAGACATGCAAAATTCATCTAACCGCATGAGTATTAACTGTTCTTTATGAAGAACTAATAGAATTAGCAGTGTAATCAACTTAGCTATTTTATGTGTGTGTATATATGTATATATTTTTCCTTTTCCCTCACTTTTTTTCTCCTTTCAATAATCCCAGTTATTTTTCTCCTTTGAGCAGTTCCTTTCTCTTTCATATTATTTATTGTAGATGTCTGATTTTATTTAGTCTTGCAGTTTCTTACACCAGGGAGACATATGGTATTTATCCATATGAGTCTGATTATTTCACTTAGTATGGTCTCAAGTCTCACCCATTTGCCTATAAAAACCTTGATTTGATCCTTCTTTATAGCTGACTAGTTCTGCATTGTAGAAAAATATCACATCTTTATCATCCATTCCTCAGTTGATGGGCATTTGGGTTATTTTCAAGATTTGGCTATTACAGATTGTGCTGCTATAAACATGCGTGCACATACCATCACTGTAGAATGACGTTTTTAATCCTTCTGGGAAAATGCTCAGAAGCAGGATAGCAGGGTCAAATGGGACCTCTAATCCTAGCATTTTGAGAAACTTCCACACTGGTTTTCACAGTGGTTGCACCAGTCTACACTCCTACCAACAGGGGAAAAGGGTCCTTTTTGCTCAAGAGCCCCTCCAGAATGTGTGATGGGTTAATTTCTTGATCTTGGCCATTCTTTCTGGAATGAGATAGAATCTTAGTGTTATTTTAATTTGCATTTCTCAAATGATCAATATTTCTGAACATTTTTTCCATGTATTTACTTGCCGTTTGTACTTATTCATCTGAGAAATGTGTATTCATTTTAGATGCCTACTTTTGGATTGAGCCCTTGAATTCTGAAGGCCTGATTTTTTTTAAATTCCTTATAATAATCCTTTGTCTGAGGAACAGTTGGCTAAGATTTTTTTTTTCCAGTTTTTGGGTTTTCTTTTCACTTCGTTGGAGATTAATTCTGACATGCATAAACTTTTTAATAAGATGAGATTCCAGTTGTAGATTCTGGGAATTATTTCCCCTGCAGATTGTTTTTTATTTGTGAACTATCTTCAATAATTCTACTTTGTGTTTTAGTACATTTTGTGTTTCTGTTTTAATATTTAGATCCTCCATTCATTTTGACTTTAATTTAGTACATGGTGACAGGCATGGGTGTAGTTTTAGTTTTTGGTATATGGAACAATTTATCCAGAACCACTTATTAAATAGACTATCTTTTTCCACTTAATTTTTTTGCTCTTATGTGAAAGATAAAACAGCTGAGTGCATTTGTAGTTGTGGCTGCATATTTTAATCTATTCCATTGATTTTCAGGTCTGTTTTTGTTACAGTACCATGCTGATTTTATTACAGTAGTACTGTAATATAACTTCAAGTCAGGGATTGTGATGCCTCCTGCCTTGCTTTTGTTACTCAGAATTGCCTTTGTTATTCTAGGTCTCTTCTGGCGCCAGACAAATTTTAGGAATGATTTCTTTAGATCTGTGAGGTATGCTAATGGTATTTTTATTAGAATATCATTAAATCTGTATAACAATTTTGAGAGAATGGCCATTTTCACAATGTATGTTGTTCCTGTCCATTAGCAAGGAATGTCTTTCCATTTATTGAAATCCTCTTGAATTTTTTTAGAGTACTATAATTTTCAGTGTATAGTCTTTTACTTCCTTTGTTAGATTTACTCCTAAGTATTTCATATTTTTGGATGTTATTGTGAAGGCTATGGTTTCCCTTATTTCTCTCTCAGTGAGTTTATCGTTCATGTACAGGAATTCTCTTGAAATAGAGTTTTGATTCTATATCCAGTTACATTGCTGAATTTTGTTACTATATCTAGAAGTCTTTCACTGGAGTGTTGGGGTCTTCTATGCAGAGTATCATGTCATCTGCAAATAATAATAATTGAACTTCTTCCTTTCCTATCCTTATTCCTTTCATGTGTCTCTCGTCTAATTTCTTTGGCTAATGTTTCCAGAACTATATTGAATAGGAGTGGGGAGGATGGACATCCTTGTCTTGTTTCTGATTTTAGGCTGAAAGTTTTCAGTTTTTGTCGGTTTAGTAAGATGTTGGTTGTTTATCATATATGTCTTCCATCAGATTGAAGTAAAGACTGTCTGTTCTGATTTTCCATAGGGTTTTTTTTTTATCATGAATGAGTGTTGGCCTTGGCTAATGCTTTTTCTGCATCTAGAGATGATCATGTTATTCTTGTCTTTGGTTCTATTGATATGATGTATTAGATGTATTGATTTGCATATGTTGAACCACCTCTGCATTCCTGGGATGAATCCCACTTTATCATGGTGTATAATGTCCCTGAAAATTTGCTGCACTCTGTTTGCCAATACTTTATTGAGAATTTTTGCATTGGTATTCATTAGGGAGATTGGCATGTAGTTCACTTTTTTGGTTGAGTCTTTCTCTAGTTTTGCTATAGGGTAATAATTGCTTCCAGGATGAGTTAGGGAGAATTACTTTGCTTTCAATTTCACTGAAGAGTTTGAGGAGTATTGGAATTAAGCCTTCCTTGAATTTCTTGTAGAATTCCTCACTAAATCCATCAGAACCTGGGCTTTTCTCTGTTGGTAAGGTTCTAATTACATTCTCAATTTCATTAATTGAAATTTAGTTATTCAGTGATTTTATATCTTCTTGATCCTGCTTTTGAAGTTCATGTGTTTCTAAGAATCTGTCCATTTCTTTTGTGTTATTAAGCCTATGAGAGTAGATACTTTCAAAATAGGTATTGATGATCTTCTGTATTTCCAGAGGGTCTGTAGTGATTTCTCCCTTTTCATTCTTTATTGCATGAATTTGAGGTTTTTTCTTTCCTTTTTTAAATAAGGTTGGCTAGAGGCCTGTCAATTTTATTTATTCTTTCAAAGAGCCAACTCTTTGATTCATTTATTCTTTGTATTGTTTTCTTAGTGTCTATTGCATTGATTTCTGCTCTGACGTTTATAATTTCCTCCCTTATTTGGCTTTGGGCTTGACTTGCTCTTATTTTTCTGGGTGCTTAAAGTGTAGTATCAGGTTCTTTATTTGTGTTTGTGTTGTTTTCCTCATGTGGGAGTTCACCACAATAAATTTTCCTCTGAGGACTGCTTTTATTGCATCCCACAGGTTCCAGTAAAATGTATTTGTATTTTCATTTGCTTGTAGATACTGCTTAATTTCTTCTTTAATTTCCTCTGTGATCCATTGATTATTTAGGAAGGGCTTATTTAATTTCCATGTGTTTCTGGGGTTTTTGCAGTTTCTTTTGTCATTAATTTCCAGTTTCATGACACAATGATCAGATAATATGCATGGTATAATTTCAATTCTTTTGCATTTACTTAAGCATGTTCTGTGGGCTAGTATGCAGTCTATTTTTTTTAAAATGTCCTTCATGCAGTTGAGAAGAATGCAATCATGTCATTGGGTGGAGTACTCTGTACACATCTTCTAAGTCCATTTGTTCACAAGTTTAATTTAGTTCTGTTATTTCTTTGCTGAATTTTTATCTAGTGGATCTGTTTATTTGTATCAATGAGGTATTTAGCTGTCCCATTATTATTTGATTCTTCATGTCCATTAATATTTGTCTTGCATAGCTCAGTGCTCTCATGTTTGGTATATATATATATATATATATATATATATATATATATCAAACATATATATATATATACCAAACATATATATATATATACCAAATATATATATATAAAGATTGTTATCTCTTCCTCTTGAAAGTTTTCCCCTAACCAGTATGTAGTGACCTACTTTATCTCCTCTGATCATTCTTGCTTTGAAGCTCATATTGACTGCAAACAGAATAGCTACCCCTGTTTTTTTTTTGAGCTCCTGTCACGTGAAATATTATATTACATCCTTTAATTCTTAATCTATGAATTTTCTTTTGGGTTAGGTGAGTTTCTTATACATAGCATATGCTTGGAATTGTTTTTCATGTATTCTGCCATTCTGTTTCTTTTAATTTGTGAACTGAAGTCATTTGCATTAATGATTATACTGATATGTACTGTCTTATTTCTGTTATGTTATCTTTCTACTGTTGGTTCATTACCTTTCCCCTGCGTTTAATTTTTTTCCCTACTTGGTGGTTTTTTTCTGTTTTTGTTCTTGAAGTGATAATTATTTCTATGTCTATGTAGAGTATCTTACAGTATTTTTGTATGGTTAATTTTGTGGTTACATCAATTTGGGTTGTAAGCTTTTTTCTTTTAGGATTTGGAATGCTATACTCCATGCTCTTCTTGACTTGACTGTTTGTGTTGGGAAGTCTCCTGTGATTCTCATGGGCTTTTCTGTAGAAGTGATTTGTTTCTTTTCTCTGACAGCATTTAACATTCTGTTCTTATGCTGGATTTCTGGGATACTCATTATTATGTGTCTTGGTATAGATTCATTTTGGCTATGGCTAATTGGAGTCCTGTATGTTTCACTTACCTGTATGTCAGTTTCTTTTTCCCATGTTAGGGAAATTATCTGCTATTAATTCTGTAAATAGTCTTCTTATATCATTTGTGTTGTCATCTTTTTCATTTATACCTATCAATCTTATATTGTTTTTCTTTGCATCATCTTACAGCTATTGAATTGTTATTCCAAGTTTTCTTATTATTTTTGAAAGATCTTTCCTTTCCTGGTCACTAGCTGAAATCTTTTCTTCAAGGTCTGAAAATCTATCTTCACATCTTTTCAAGAGGTTTTGCCAGATTTTGCTGGAATTTTTGATTTCCTGGATAATTCTCTGAATCTGTTTCATACATTCTAGAATTTTTCTATATTGTTTATTCAAAGTTTCTGTCATTTTCCATTGCTCCTCTGTTTTTTAAAACTATGTTGGGGCCAGGGATTTAGCTCAGTGTCATAAGTGCTTGCCTGGGAGGCACAAGGTCATGAGTTTAATCCCTGGCACCAAAAAAATTAAAATAAAATAAAAATAAGACTATGTCTTCTTTAGATATGTTCAGCATTTCTATCATTATGTTTATCATTTCTTGCTTTATCTGGGAGATTATTTCTGATCTGAGTTCCTTTACAGCTTCATAGAGTTGTGTCTTTACTTCAGTTGCTAGTTTCAGGTGTATGGTTTACAATTTCTTCTGTGTCTCTCAGAATTTTTGGGATAGCCTGGGGTTTTGATATTGTGTTTCATTCTTTTATTTTGTCACTTTCCTGTATTCTTCCCAGGACATCTGTATGCAAAGTCCCAGTTGCTTCCTTAGTTGGCAATGGCTGTCATTCTAGAGGGGTCTTCCTGGTTGAGTGGAGGATGTTAGGCAGCCTTTCCTAAGCTCTTCTTGGTGCACCAAGGCTCTCTGGATGGGTGGAGTATGCTGGCAGACCTTCAGTAGGCCCTAATCTTGTACTGATGCTCTCTAGCCAGTTGAATCCATTGGGTGGAAACTTTCTGGGCCCTGTGAGGGATACAGAAGCACCAAGCTTGGTTGGGATCACTGGGCAGGGTTTCACCAGGTACCATGTGGCACACCAGTACTCCCTTGATGTGTGGAGTACTCTGGGGAGAACTTTAGCAGGCTCTACATGGTGTACTGATGTTCCCCATCTGGTTGGTGTTGCTAGGTGGGGCTTTATGAAGACCTGTGTGGTTCATCGATCCTCCAAGGCTGCCTTGGTCATTGGGCAGGGCTTCACCAGGTTCTGCTGCATGCACTGAGGCTCCTCACTTGGTTGTGGACACTGGGCAGACCTTCAGCAGGCCCCATGTGGTGCACTGACACTCCCTGGCTGGTTGCAGTTGCTCTGGATATAATTTTCCATGCAACCACCGAACATTTTGAAGTGAAAAACTCCCAAATCTCAAAAAAAGTTTCCATTATGAAGTGAAACAGTACACATAATAGTATATAACAAGTACAAATAATAGGACAAGATAATTATGAAAATATTTAAATATCTGACTTGTCTTCCTTTATAACAGATTATTTATGTCTATTAAAAAATTAATAAATTTAAGTACCACACAGAATTATGATGTTTAAAAAATATATTCTCCACAGGAAGACTAAGCCTCCCAATGACAAAATCAATGATTTCCTTGGAAAACTATCACTGCATATTATAGATCAATTTTCCTAAAATATGTTAAAATGGAGATCTGAAGCATTAATTTACTTCTGTACAATCTCAAGATGCAACAGAAATACACAACAAAATATTAAAGTGCTAATGCAATTGAGACAAAAAACAATCTAGTAATTTTCTAGGTGCCCTGAACCTGGAAGCACATGGTGCAGAGATGTCAGGATTTGAGGGAAGTGGAAAGAAACTTTTTATTCCAGCAGGGACTAATCAGTTTATGTGTAATAACCCAAGGCATGATATGTGGGTAAAACTGATAATAATTCTAGGAAAGAGCACAGCTATGGTTGCTTATATTCTAGCAGCTAGAGCACAGGCAAAACTAAACACTATACATTTCACTTGATGAGGGAAAGAGATAATTAGAGAGGGAGTGTGCATAGTGTGATGTATCTACTGTGGCTGTGTGTGTGTGTGTGTGTGTGTGTGTGTGTGTGTGTCGTGTCAAGCTCTTGTGTATTTCATTGTTCTAGCATTCCTTGTTTTTTTAGCATATGCTTGCTTCTGCAATGCACAAACACACAATCAAAACTTTCTCAAGGGATTAAAACCTAAACCGCCTTCATACAATAACAATGTTTTCACTCTCACAGCTTTATCCCATAGGGCTCTTTACAGCCTCCCTTAGTGAAATTGTAACTATAACTGAAGCAGCAGAGGAGCATGTTTTCTGCAGATTGGTGTAATCCTTTCTCACCAAATGCTATTAAGATTTTTCCAAACTCAATATTGCATTTTAAACATCGTGTGACTGTCAGCTACAAATATGAAGCATTCCAGAAGCATTCTCCTTAAGGAATCAAAATAACATCTTGTAACAAGCTGATGTGTTCATGTCATGCAACCAAAATTTATATGATGAAGAATAATCTAAAATTTCCTCATTAGAATTTTTTTGCAGAATAAAGAAATTATACTAAAACTCTTCCCACTTACTAGTGACTGAATGTTCTGGAATTGTACACAATTTGATTCACAAAATTCTAATGAACATATCCTAAGTGTTCATGACTCAACACTAGCTATTATCAAATTTTTGTACTTTTACTTGCAATGTGTGTCTTACCAAACAAAAAAAAACTTAAATCTTCTAATTACAATTTGATTTTCACTAGATTATTTTTACAAATTATTGTGATTTTGCCTTTTTGTTTTCTTACAGAATTTCTTGTACTTGAAAAAATCCACATTCCCTAAAGGCAAATTATGGTAATGTTCTCATTAACCCAGAATCTCATTACTTCAATATTAGTAAATTACCCTAGCATTTTTCATTGGATTCCTCAGAGAGGAGACTTCCTGACAATCGAGAACTGTGTGCATGCAATTCATAGGAAATGCTGACTCAATGCTGAGGTAGAAATGAGGGCAGCAGCACTGGCAATTGGCAAAAGTTGATGCATGTGTAGTTATGGCAAAGGTCTTCAGGCATCTAAGAAGTTTCCCAAGGACTCTAAAGCTGGGGAGACTACTAGAATTGCCCAGAACAGATACAAGGAATTTGATTTAGTCTTTGCAATCTAACTTGAGAGAAAATAAACTGAGCAGGACTAACTTGGGGAGACGTGATGCACCTGTAACTTTAGACACTCATAGGGCATTCAGTCTATATTACTCCAGGAAACTGAAGGAATGAATGAGTCAGCCCTAAATGGAAATAATTTAAACCGGCAGATCATTTAGTCATCACTACATCTGGTAAGTATTCCTTCTTTTCATGCCAATTTTCATTTTGGAAGTGCTTAAAAAGCTTCTAGTGGCAGTCTCACCATGACTCATCTCTGCTGCACCTAGAGAATGGTAGAAACCAGAAAGATTTATGTACTTTTGCCAAGGCATTCCTAACACTGATAATTTTTTTCTGTGATGTAGATTACTAAACTTATGCACAATGAATGCATGAAAAGTGAGGAAATAAAAAATTAAAATATATACATTTGGAGGTTTTAATTTTTATTCTGTTGATGCAGTATGATTTCCTGTCATAAATTAGCCTTAGGATGTTCCACATATTGTGGATTTCTGAGATTCCTAAGACTTATTATTCTTATGAGATCACATCAATTATGGGCTCACGCTTTGGGTCATGGAGTTCATACCTTTAGTAAATTAAGGTAATGGAAACCTATTTGTATGGAAATCTGTTGCCCTGAAAGGAGGGAGATTCAATCAGAAAATATATTAGGCTAAGTAAAATAAAGGTTTACTGAGTTACTGAGATCAGGGAAAAAGTTAAAATACAAAAAATAAATATCATCCAAATTATGAGATGAACTAAGAACAGAAAGTTTGACTATTGAACACAATAAAGGCAAATTATGCAAGTTATTGTTCCTTTGTCTTTTTTATTAATATATGTTTGAAGTACATAATATTTATATTTCTTGTGTGGGTTTGGTGTGTGCACACAACACATCCCAATACTTCTTTTATTTCCTTTCCCTCCCTCCTTCCCACTCCTGCCATCTCTTGATTTCCCTCCTATTTGAGAAGGATCTATCTACCTCCTTACTGGTATCTATAGTTCACATTTTGCTCTTTGTGTATAATCTAGGTTTGTTTCCTAAGAGAAATGTTGTATTTAAGCTTGTATGTCTGATTTATTTACCTCAACATTATAGTCTCAAGGTGTATCTACTTTCGTATAAGTGACTCATTTGTCTTTCTTTATGGCAGAGTAGTACTCCATTATGCATAGATTCCACATTTTCTTTATGCATTCACCTGTCAATGGACATAAACCTGCTTCAGTACTTAAGTATCCAGACATCTGTACTTAATAATGACAATATGCTAAATAATGCCAAATACAAATGAACAATGTCATGTGGCAATTTTTCCTTCCAAAATGGTGAAGAAGAGGAGTCTGAGAAAGTTTTGTTTTTATGAAATTTACTTGATTTATTTTAAACTACCTTCTCTTTAGTCATCCTTATTAGTATTCTTCTCACTAACCCATGTTCAATCAATTCTTTCTGAGGAATATTTGCTATTCTTTTTGTTAAGAACAAAGATCTTATCGTGATTCACTTTTAACTTTTATATCAGTTCAGCAAGTAAGGTTTTTTGAATTATATGATGTCAGGTATCCCACAAACAGTTCCATAACATCAATAGCCTATTTTAGTTTATTGTATAGCCCTTTAAACTATTTTATATGTTTTTAATATATTATTTTATCTACTTTTTTAGTGTTTCAGATTCATGCAAGCAGGAAAGATGCCTTGTACGCCACTGTATTCCCAACTTCTGAGATACTTTCTAGCACATAGTTGACCATAGTAGATTGTTAAACTAGTAAATGCATAAAAAAGGGAATGTGGGACAGCAAAACAACAAACTTGAGAAATAAGGTAAAGTGGTTACATTATGAATTCTAGATTTTTGTACTTTCCAGTAGTATAATAGAGCAATTCTAAACCTGGAGAAATTTTCTCTTTTAGGGACTTTCATCAATCTCTCAAAATATATTTGGTTCTCTTGACTATGGGAGAAACATGTCCCTGGTACCTAGTGAGTCCAGTTCAACAATTATGCTGAACATCCACTGATGCAGAAGAAAGTTCCTTACAATAAAGCATGATCTAACTCAAAATAATGCTAGTACTGACATTTAAAAACTCTGATGATAAATCAGAATATGCATTTTTAAAAATATTCATAATGATACCAAATGTGGGTGTTAAATGTGATGCAATGGGTAAGGAACTTTTCTTCTCTTCCCCCTACCCAGTTGGTTGACCTTCCCATATGAACAATTTCTTCATACTTCACATTATCTATTATATGTTTCAGTCCTTACTTATACTTATGGTTTCTCATACCAGAGAGACAATGTAATAACACATTTGTTTCTTATTTACCTCACTTGAGAGTATGGCCTTGAGGTGCATTTATATAGAGAGAGATCTAGTTTATCCTTTATAGATGAGCAGTTCTATATTGCATAAAGAAGTCCACATCTTCGTTAATTGGTTGGCAGGCACGTGGGCTATTTTCAAGTTTTATATATTACAAACTGTGCTGCTATAAACATGGGTGTGCATGTATTTCTGTGGTATGATGCATTTAATTCTTTCAAGAAGATACAAAGAAGAGAAATACCTTGATTAAATGGTAGCTCTAGTCCTTATTTTGTGAGGAATCTCCATACTGATTTCCACAGTAGTCGCACAAGTCTACACTTCCACCAACAGGAGACAAGGCTTCTTTCTTCCCCACAGCCCTACCAGCACCTCTTACAGGCTGATTACTTGACAATATCTATTCTTTCTGGAGAGAGATGAAATCTGAGCAGTGTTTTAATTTGTATGTTTTAAATGACCAGTGATGTTAAGCAGTTTTTCATATATTTATTTATCATTTGTAGTTTTTCACATGAGAAGTTTGTATTCATCTCCGATTCCAATTTTGGGATTAGGTTTTTAAATTTAGGAGTTCTGAATTTTTTAGTTCTTTATATACTCTACATATTAGTCTTTTGTCTGAGAATCACCTGGCAAAAATTTTTTCCAGGATGTGACTTTTCTCTTCACTCTATTAGTGATTCCTTTTGCTGTGTAAAATCTTCTCAGTAAGATGAAATCCCAGCTGTTGATTCTTTTTAATATTTCTCATTTAAATGATGTTTTGTTCATGAAGTCTTTGCCTACACCTATATCTTTAAGACTTCTATTTTGCAAAATTTTTAGGATTTTTATGCAATGTATATATGTTTAATGTATTTTGATTTAACTTAGTGCACAGTGATAGATAAGGGTCCAGTTTTAGTCTTCAGCATGTGTCAAGCCAGTTTATGGAGCACAACTGTTTAAAGATGTTTTCTTCCCATAACTGTATTTGGCCCTTTTGTCAAAGATAAGGGCCTGAGTTTGGAATTGTTTCCGCATCTTCTAACCTGTTCTATTATCTCTGAGTCTTCTTTTTTGACAGTACCAGG
This sequence comes from Dolichotis patagonum, assembly GCA_004027295.1. Classification (NCBI taxonomy): domain Eukaryota; kingdom Metazoa; phylum Chordata; class Mammalia; order Rodentia; family Caviidae; genus Dolichotis; species Dolichotis patagonum. The sequence goes on along the minus strand of PVJX010000262.1, from coordinate 24,049 downwards.
CTGTTTTTATCACAGTAGCTTTGTAGCGTCATTTCAAGTCAGGAATTGTGATACTTCTTGCCTTGCCTTTTTTTCCTGCAATTGTTTCTGAAATTCTAGTTCTCTTTTGGTTAGAAAATGAGTTTTATGAATATTTTTTCTAGTTCTCAGAGTTAGGCTAATGGTGTTTTGATTAGGATTGCTTTAATTTTGTATAACAATTTTGAGAGTATGGTCATTTTTCACTATGTTGTTTCTTTGTACATAAGAGAAAGGGATATCTCCTCATTTTCTGATACCCTTTATCAGAAAATATGATCTCCTTTATCAGAGCACTGTAGTTTTCAATGGGCAATATTTTAGTTCCTTTGCTAGACTGATTCCTATTTCATTGTTTTTCAATGTTTTTGTGAAAGGTATAGTTTCTCTAATTTTTCTCACAGGGTGTTTGTAATGTGTGTATAGGGGTGTTATTGATTTTTGAGTGTTGAATTTATATCCAGTCATGCATCTGAATTTGGATATTTAATATAGAATTCTTTTGGTGGAGTTTTTGAGTTCTTTGCTATAGAGAATCATGTTATCTGCAAATAATTATAATTTTACTTCTTTTCCTATGCTTATACTTTTATTTATTTCTCTTGTCTAATTGCTCTATCTAATGTTTCCAGTAGTGGTGAAAGTGAACATCTTTGACTTACTCCTAATTTTAGAGTGACAACTGTCAGTTTTTTGTCATTTAGCACGATGTTGGCTGTTCATTTGTCATGCATATCTTTTATTAGATTGAGATAAAAACAATCCATTCCATTTTTCTGTAGTTTTATTAACATACATGAGTTTGGGAGTTTGTCATATCTTCTTCCTGTTTCTATTGAGATGATCATGTAACTTTTGTCTTTGGCTCTGATGATAAGGTGAGTTACATTTTTTTATTTGAATATGTTGAACCATTCCTGAATTCCTGTGATGAGTCCTACTTCCTTATGGTGTATAACCTTCTTAGTGATTTGCTGCATTCTGCCAGTATTTTGTTGACTATTTTTGTATCTATTTTCTTTAAAGTGATTGTCCTATATTTTGCTTTTTTGTTTGGATTTTGTCAGGTTTTAGTACCAAAGTAACATTTGCTTCCAAGAATGATTTTGAGAGTATTATTCCCTTTTAATTTAATTGCAAGATTTATAGATTAGTGGCATTAGATCTCTAAATTTCTTGTAGAATTCATCAGTTAATCTATCAGAATCTATGTTTTTCTTTTGTGGTAGGCTTTTCATAAAAATTTCAATTTCATGGATTGATATGGGGTAATTTAGAGTTTTTATAACTTCTTTATTCAGCTTCAGTAATTCATGTGCATGCAGGTATCTTCTCATTTCTACTGTTTTCCCTCTTACTAGAATAAAGGTTGTCAGTTTACCTGTTGATGATCTGCATTTTTGCAGACTTTGTTATGATTTCACCCTTTCCATTTCTAATTTCACAGATTTTAGTCTTTACTTTTTTTGATAAATGTGGATAAAACTTTACCAACTTTGCTTAGTCTTCCAAAGAACCAACTCTGTGACTCATTTTTTATTGTTTTTTTAGTCACAACTGCATTAATTTCTGGTCTGATTTTTATAATTCTTCCCTCTTATGAACTCTGGGTTTGGCTTGTTCTTTCTTTTCCTAGAATTCTGAGATTCAATATTAAGTTGTTCACTTGAGCTTGCTCTGTTTTCCTGGTGTGAGAGTTCACCACTCTAAATTTTCCTGGTAGAATTGCTTTCATGGATACTATTATTTGCAATATGTTGCATCAGCATTACCATTTAATTGTAGAAACTGTCTAATTTCTTTTTTTATTTAAAGAAAAAAAGCAAAACAGAAAAAAGGGTAGAAGCAATACAGAATTTTAAAAAATAATGCTAAGAAATCACTAGTTGATAAATTACATACTGTCATCTTAGAAATAGTTGTTCAAGTCACAAAATTAAAGCATAGAAACTGGAAAATCAAATAATGAGAGTGCAAACTCTTCTGTTCAATGACAACAAAAACATAGTAATATGGTTATGTACCTTACACCCTTAAACATACATGCAGTTATATCCTTTAGAGCACTTTATTTCCCTTTCTTTTTTACAATAGCTATTACACATTTCGAATCTTATTACTCCTACAGTTTTTATTACTTTTTACACCAGAGAGATAATATGATATTTATAAATATAATTATTATTTATTTCACTTACGTGGATAGTCTTCAGTTGCCTCCATTGACCTATAAAGGCCTCAAGATCATCCATTGTTATAACAGAGTAATACTCCATTGTATAAAAATACCATATCTTTTTTATCCACTCTGTGCTTGATGGGCATTTTGATTGTTTCTAAGATTTAGCTATTAAAAATTGTGCTGCTAGGAACATGGGTGCACATATATCACTATGACATGACCATTTTAGTTTTTCTGGGAAAATACCCAGGAGGTGAATAGCTGGATTGAATGGAACTTCCAATCCTAGTCTTCTGAGAAATCTCCATAGTGATTTCCATAGTGGCTGCACCAGTCTACATTGGTACCAGCAGTGGAAAAGTGTTCCTTTTCCCCACATCCACGCCAACAATTGTTATCAGTTGATTTCTTGATGGCATTCTTGTTGATATTCTTTCTGGAGTGTGATAAAATCTCAATGCTGTTTTAATTTGCATTTTTCCAATGACCAGTGATGGTGAACATTTCTTCATGTATTTATTTGCCATTTGTATGTCTTCATCTGTGAAATGTGTTTCATCTCAGATGCCGATTTTTCGAGAGAGCCTTTGAATTTGGGTGGCCTGATGTTTTTTAATTCTTTATATGTTTTGGATATAAGTCCTTTGTCTGAGGGGGTGCTGGTTAAGATGTTTTCCCATATTACTCTATTGGTAATATCTTTTGAAGTAAAAATCTTTTTTATAATATGAGGTCCCAGTTGTTGATTCTTTGACCTGTTTCCTGTGCAGTTTGTGTTTTGTTCATGAATTTTCTGCCTACCCCTATGTCTCCAAGACTTCTACCCACCTTGTCTTCCAGTAGATTTAGTGTTTCTGTTTTAATATTTAGACCTTTGATCTATTTTGATTTTATTTCAGTGCATGGTGATAGGCATGGGTCTAGTTTCAGTCTTCTGCATGTGGAGAGCCAATTTTTCCAACACCATTTATCAAAGAGGCTATCCTTCTTATGGAGAACATGTTTAGCACCTTTGTCAAATATCATGTGGCTGAGTGTTTTAGAAGTTGTATTTGCATCTTCTAATCTGTTCCATTGATCCTCAGGTCTATTTCGTTGCCAGTACCATGCTGATTTTATCACAATAGCTTTGTAGTACAATTTCAAGTCAGGAATTGAGATGCATCCTGTCTTGACCTTGTTGCCCAGAATTGCCTTTGCTATTCTAGGGTTCTTCTGTTTCCAAATGAATTTTAGGAGTGTTTTCTCTAGATCTGTAAGGTATGTTAATAGTATTTTGATTGAGATTGCATTAAATCTGTATAACAGCTTTGGGAGTATGGCCATTTTCACAATGTTAGTTCTTCCTAGCCAAGAGCAAGGAACATCCTTCCATTTTCCAATATCCTCATCAATCTCTTTTTTTAACATAGTATAATTTTCAGCATATAGGTCTTTTACATTCTTGGTTAGACTGCTTCCTAAGTATCTCAGTTTTTTTTTTAGATGCTATTGTGAAAGGCGATATTTCCATAATTTCTCTGTCAGTGAGGTTTTTGTTTGTGTACAGGAATGCTATTAATTTTTGAGCATTGACTTTATATACAGCTAAACTGCTGAATTTATTACCTCTAGTAGTTTTTAATGGAGGTTTTTGGGTCTTCTGTACAGAGTATCATGTCATCTTTAAATATTGATAATTTAACTTCTTCCTTCCCTGTTTTTATTCCTTCTATTTCTCTTTCTTGTCTGATTGCTCTGGCTAATATTTCCAGAACTATATTAAATAGGAGTGGTGATAGGGGACATCCTTGTCTCCTTCCTGATTTTAGAGTGAAAGCTTTTAGTTATTTTTTCCATTTGGTATCAGAATGATACTTGCCTCCAAGAATGATATAGGGAGGACTGCTTTTCTTTCAATTTCATTGAAAAGTTTAAGGAGTATTGGCATTAAATCCTCTCTAAATTTCTTATAGAATTCAGCCATGACTCCATCAGGACCTGGGCTTTTCTTTGTTAGTAAATTTTTAATCACATTTTCAATTTCCATAGCTGATATTGGGTTGTTCAAAATTGCTCTATCTTCTTGATGGAGCTTTGGTAGTTCATATGTTTCTAGAAATCTGTCCAATTCCTCTGTGTTTTTCATCCTATGTGAGTAGAGGTTTTCAAAGTAGGTATTCATGATCTTTTGAATTTCCATGGGATCTGTAGTGATTTCCTTCTTTTCAGTCCTTCTTGCATGTGTTGGATTTTTTCTTTCTTTTTGTTGATAAGGTTAGCCAGAGGTTTATCAATTTTGTTTATTCCCTCAAAAAATGTGATTTTTAATTCATTAATTCTTTGTATTTTTTGTTTCACTGCATTAAATTCTGCTCTTATCTTTATAATTTCCTCTCTTCTATGAGCTTTGGATTTAACTTGCTCATCTTTTTCTAGAAGATTGAAATGTGGCATTAGCTTGTTTATTTGTGCTCATTCTGTTTCCTAATATGACAATTTATTGCTATATATTTCCCTCTTAAGACTGCTTTCATTGCATCCCACAGACTATGATATGTTGTTTCCACATTTTCATTGAGTTCTAAGTATTGTTTTATTTCTTCTTTAATTTCATCTGTAACCCACTGGTTGGTCAGAAAGTTGTTATTTAACTTTCATGTATTTATGCAGGTTTTGCAATTTCTTTTGCCATCCCATTAATTTCCAATTTCAGTGCACTATGGTCAGATAATCTGCATGGGATAATTTCAATCCCTTTCATTTATTTAAGAATATTTTATGGGTTATTATATGGTCTATTTTGGAGAATGTCCCTTGCCCGGGTGAGAACAATATATTTTCTGATGTGGTTGGGTGGAATACACTGTAAGCATCTACTAAATCCATTTGCTCACAGGTGTGATTCAGTTCTATTATTTGTTTACTGATTTTTTGTCTAGTTGATCTATTTCTTTGTGACAATGGTGTATTAAGGTTCCCTGTTATAATTGTGTTCTTGTGTATTTGGTTTTTCCTGTTTATTAGTATTTGTCTTATATATTTGGGTGCTCCTGTGTTTGTTACATATATATTTATAATTGTTGGTTCTTCTTCTTGAATTTTTCCACTAACAAGTATATAGTGACCTTCTTTATCTCCTTTAATTATTTTAGGTTTGAAGTTAACTTTGTCTGCAGACAAAAGTTACTCCTGATTTTTCCTGGGTTCCTTTTGCATGGAATACTCTTCTCCATCTTTGACTTTTAATCTATGAGTTTCCTTTCGATTCAGATGTGTTTCTTGTGTACGACGTATTGTGGGATCCTATTTCTTGATCCATTCTGTCAACTTATTTCTTTTGACAGGAGAATTGAGGCCATTTACATTTATGGATATCACTGATATGTACTGGCTCAACATTGCCATATTATGTTTCAGTTGATTGTTTTCTGCTTTTCCTCCTTGTTTAATTGTTTATGCTGGCTGCCTGGTGGTTTCTTTCTGTTGTTGCTCTGGAGATTGTGGTCATTTTTATATCTATCTAGTATGTCTTTCAATACTCTTGAAAGACAAAATTTGGTTTGGTGGACATGAATTTCTCCAGTTGTTCTTTGTCATGGAATTATCTTGTTTCTCCAAGACTGAAAGACAGTTTTGCTGGGTACATCAATCTGGGTTGAAAGTTGGTTTTTTTTTTCAGAGCTTGAAACACCTCATTGCAAGTTTGTCTTGACTTGAGGGTTTGTGCTGAAAAGTGTGCTTTGATTCTAATTGGTTTTCTTTGATAGGTGAGTTTTGTCTTTTCTCTAACTGGTTTTAGAATTCTGTTTTTATGTTGTATATATGGGATTTAATTATTATATGTCTGGGTGTAGATTTTTGTTGGTTGTGACTGTCTGGCATTCTGTTATGCATTCGCTTATCTGCATATCAGATTATTTCCCCATTTTGGGGAAATTTTCTGCTATTATTTCTGTTTATAGTTTACTTATGTCATTTGGGTTGACACCTGAATCTTCACTGATGCCTATTAGTCTCATATTGTTTCTCTTGGCATCATCTTGAAGCTGCTGGATTGTCATTTCATACTGTTTTGTTATTTTTTAAAGTTCTATCCTTTCATGATTGCTAAATGTGATCCTCTTTTAAGCTCGAAAATTCTCTCCTCAGCTTCATTTAAACAGTTTTGCCACCTTTCAATAGAATATTTTGTTTCTTGAATATCTCTTGGAGTTTGTGTCATGGATTCTGCTTATTTTCTATATTGTTCATTCAAGGTTTCAATCAATTCCCGTGCTCCCAGAGAGCAGCAGCAGGATGGCAGTGCTGCAGAAAATGGAGGCTTGGCCTGGCCCTGAGGGCCACTGGAGGTCATGTGTCCCACTTTGGACAGCAGGATGTCAGGGCTGTGGAAGGGATGGGCTCGGGGGCTGGGCCTTGTGTGCCACTGCTAGTCTTATGTTCCGCAGCGGATGGCGGAACAGCAGGGGCGTGGAAGGGCTAATTTCTTCTTTAATTTCATGTGTGACCCAATGATTGTTTAGTAGGGTATTATTTAATTCATGTCTTTATGGAGTTTTTGTTTTTGTGGTTTCTTTTGTCATTGATTTCCAATTTCACTGCACTATGGTCTGAAAACATGCTTTGAATACTATTAATTCTTTTCCATTTGCTTAATTATGTTCTATGAGATAGTATGTGGTCTGTGTTGGAGAATGTGCCATGTACAGTTGCAAGAATGTGGATTCCGATATTTCGGGGTAGAACAATCTATAGACATCTATGAATTTTATTTGTTCACAGGTTTGGGACAAGTCTGATATTTCTTCATTATTTTTTTATCTAATTGTTCTGTTTGTGATATAGTTTTATTGAGGTCTCTGATTACAATTATGTTACTGCTTATTTGAATTTTCATGTTTGATAATATTTGTTTTATATAGCTTTTTGTTCTGGTTTTAGGGGAGGGGTGAGTATTATTGCACAGTTTAGTTAAGAGAGTACATTTAGGTCAGTAGAGGGCCTTGAAAGTTTGTTCTTGCCTGAAGTTCATATCTTTGTGCAAATTTCACTATTGTGGATTAGAAGCTGGCAACAGCTTCTTGGTGCAATTGCAAAAACTCTTTTGCAGTAGTAAACTGATAAATAGCTAACCTTAGGTATTTATTTCTCTCAAATGGCTCTTCAAATCTTGAAAATGGATAGAGGATCATCAAAAATCTTAGGAAGCTTGCTCTGTCTCTGTTTTATTCTGCTTATTTCCAAAAGAAGATACACTCAAATGTCACCTGCTGTATGTCTTGTTTACACCTGAAGATTTCTTCCCTAGGTCTTACTAACTCATACATACAAGGTATAGAAACTGGAGCCAGGTGTTTTGTTCCTCCCCTATTACACTTACAAGGTAGAACTGTTGTTATCTCAAGACATAACCTTATGGCATAAATTTTAACACATTATGCTAAAGATAGTAATCTTTTAGCAGCATCTTCGCAACTTCCTCCATCTTAAAACTGCCTCTGGTAACCAACAATTTACTCACTAATGGTGTGTGTTTGATGTTTTCATACTCTACACATATATGAGATAATGTAGTACCTGTATTTATATACCTTCTTTATTTCACTTTTCACTTCCATTTAGCCTAATGACCTCCAAGGATATCCACATCATTGGAAATTATAGAATTTTTTTATTTTTAAAAGTTGAATAATATTGTATAATTTATATATACTGTATTGTCTATATTGATTCAATCATGCATGATTAGGTTGATTTCATTGTTTTGCTATTTTGAAAATGATGCAGTTAAATTTAGAGTGTAGATACCTCTTGAACATGCTGATTTGGATATATACCTCAAAGTGGAGTTACTAGAAAATATGGTATTTTTGTGTCTAAATTTTAAAGGAACTTTTTATAAAGAAAACAAAGTACATGAAGTAAATAATTAAAATAAAATTAGAAGGCAATATACAGTCAATGTGAGTTTCATGCATACAGAAGGAAAATAAACAAATATAGTCACGTATACCTTTTTTGCTGACAAGCACAAGATATTTAATAAAATAACAAATAAAGATTAAAGATCTCAGTTTGAAATAATTCACAGAGTGAAAAAACTGTATATTTTCAAAAAACTGGCATACACTTATGAAATCAAAATGAAATAAAAGTTGCCAAAAGTAATAGGTAATCAACAAAGCAGTATACTCAGAGTGGCATTGTACTTTTCAACACAGTATACAAATTTTGGACTATTATGACTCCTGTCTACTGTTTCCCCAAAGCTTCATGTAGTCAGAGATGTTTCAGAGGTTTCTGAATGCAGAGTGTGTGACTAATTTTTACCCTAGTGCTTAACTTTGAGTACTGGTTGTTTTGTCTCAGCATTGAGAAAAGTAACCCAGAATTTGACTCTACAAGTGTGGTCATTGCTGTGACATTGCCTGGCCAAATGTGACTCAAAAGACTTTGGGACTGGCTTGCTAGAATGGGAAGAGTTAGAAAGGTTCTGATATGCTAGCTGTAAAAGTACAGCTGAAACATTGTAGGTTGTACTATATGAAACATTCTATTTAGACTACAGAATACCAGAAGACTGATAGAAATCCTGCTGGTAATGACTGCTTTGGAAGTTTCAGATATGAAGAAGGACTGCATTGGTGATTGAACTCCAGCTGATGTGTGTTATGAGTTGGCAGATTAAAGCCTGGGAGGCCAGCCTGTGTCCAGAGACTTCACCTAAGAATGAGATTCAGGGCAGAAGACAAGTCATGTAGAAGAAATTTCAAGGCAATAGAATGTTGACATGGTGACATGGCTACTGTTAAGTGCTTGTAGCCAGATCTATGTTGAAAACCAAGAGTAAAAAGTCCAAGGAAATGATTTAAAAGATTGTGAGCTTGGCCAGAAAAGAAGCACCAGTAAAGATGCAGGCTGAAAGAAAAAGCAGAGGAAATACTGACTACTGAGAAGGACTAGGAAAAAAAATGGCCTGAGAGCATAATAAGCAGGAGCAGGATTCCTCTATTTGCAGCCTCAAAATTGCAAAAGTGAAAGATTTTGCTTTGAGAAGAGAGCCACAAAGCATCATGTTCCAGAATTGCAGAAGCACAGAGAACTGTTCCTTTAAGTTGGATTCAGGGTGCTCAGTGATCCAAGCACTTGAACCCTAAAGTTAAGAGAAAGGGAAGACTAGCTACTATTTTAGCTGGCAGCAGACCTTGGAATCATTCACATGGCTCTGGTTTTAGGTGCATACAGATTGAAACAGTTGTGGAATCAGGAAGACTTCCACCCAGATTCCAGAAGACAGCCTGGGAGGCCAGCCTGTGTGTGCCTGAGAGGGCAATGTGTGAAGCTATGAGTGTGAAGTTGAAGATGAATGGAGATGTTAGAAGTTTAGAGACACCACAAATATGGATTTTCTGTGGAAAATAGAAAGGAGGGTGCAGAGGGGGCCCAAGAGATAAGCTATAGAGGCTACAACCACTGGAAATCCTGTAGGGACAGAGCCACCTAAACCCTTTGGAGCTCATATCCTTCCAAATATTTCCTCAGGTGATACTCATTTAACTGCAGAATTTAATGTTTCCCTTGTTGGATTTTGGACTTGCTTTGGTATCATTCCTTTGTATCCTCTTAATTTTTGGAATGTAAATGTTATCTTGTTCCATTGAATGGTGGAAGGCTTTAACTTTGGGGTTCACAGCTAAGAGTTTGCCTTAAATCTCAGGGAAGATTTCAAAATTAGACTTTTCATCAAGGTTGAAATTGATAAGGCTTTCTTAAACCTATATGCCTTTTGCATAAAGTAATGTACATAAGTCTTTGAGTAGCCAGAGGTAGAATGTCATGGCTTGTATTTAGATAGCCTCCAAACTCTCATACACTCATAGAAGTTTTGTTTTGTTTTGCTTTGCTTTGTTTTTGTCTTTGTTTTTTGGTGGTGACTGAATCTAGACTGTGTGACTGATTCATAGTGCTGTGAGTAGGAGTAGATGATTGCTGGACCAGTCCACTGACTGCACTGGCATTGTCTTAATGCCTTATCTATGACAAGGGATAAACAAACCTTTACTCATTTTGGATATTGAGTATTTTGCCTCAGCAACAAGAAAATTGACTAGCACAGAGCTATTCCGCTAGTGCTATGTGCCTGACTACTTGGCTTCTCAGAACAGATATTATTATAACAAACATGTAAGCAATATTTTCCATTTCAGTCCTTATGTATGCATACTTTTAAATGCAGATATAGAAGAAAAACTTAAATTTTTTACCTTTTCCTTTAATGTCAGGGAAATTGCCCTTAAAGCAAACAAATGAATATAGTTTAGGCATCAGCTTTGGGAAAGGAGCTACTCATTGGTGACCTCCTGGGTATATAAATGAACGATGAGTCAAAGCCTTCTACCACATATCAGAATTTATCTAATTCATTTTGTTCTAAATTTATTGCACATTAAATTGTACCATTTGGTTATTTTTAGAGTTTTATTCTTTTCCTATGTAAATGAAAATATGATATTTCCTCCAAATTATATGAACTTTAATTAATTAAATATCCTCTCTTGCAAATTGAGGAAAAGTGAATGGAACAATCTAATAATACAGTGCAAAGCTTTAACCTACAGAGAAAAAAGTGTAGAAAAGATTAGATAAGCCATGTATCTAAAAAGTAATCTTTCAAAATAACTTCAGAATTTCTTAATCTGTTAATTATAGTAGAAACATATATTTAACACAAAGGAGACAATCAGTTGATAATGTGACATCAATGTAATAACCCAGGATGAAATCCTTAAGAGATTTTGCCTAGGTCTGAAGATTTATATGGGCAATATAACTGGATCCCAGGTAAAGTAGATATAAATATTTAACTAGTGTATAGCGAGCAATATTTATGCTCTCATAAGTATATTAAGCCAGTATATCAAGACTACTCTATAACTAATTATTTAATATTATTCAGTGATTTAATGATATATCCTTCTCAAACATAAATATAGAATGTTCTAAGAGGTTGATCTTTTCCAATATTTTATAAGCTGGTAGTAGCATTGTAACTGAGTAAAAAAAGGAGTAGTCAGCACTGATATATGTATTTCAAAATTGCTACAACACCCAACCACAAGCATTACAAATCTTCAAAGAAGATGCAAATATAACCTGAATTTAATTGTGTATATTGCTAAAATAGAAGCATTCATTCTATATATTTATGAAAAGAATTTATTTAATCAACTTTTGTGCAGTTTAACATATTGCATTCCTCATATATTTTATCATTGCTAGTGACTAGAAATAGGAAGAAAAAATATGATTGCAATACTTTACTGTCCTTCAGCATACCTGTGAGAAAGCAAGGAGCAAAGGATAATAATTATGTCTTTAAAATGATTAAACCCTAATGTTGAAAACTTCACAAATGATGCAGTGGTGAAATAAATTGCTGGAATGTTAATCCAGACACATTAAGATTAAGAGGATGTCTGTAAAGCAGCTTTAATTATGCATTGTTCTCATATAGCGAAGCACTCTCCAGATTCAAGAGACTTTCCCCCTGATCTGAGTTTATTATATGCCCAGTATGTGTATGTTTATTATAACTATGGTACAAAGTTTACAAAATCTTTTTATTCAGTCACACATAAAAATGTGGTTAAATAATTCAGATATTTAAAGTTTCTATAGGAGTCATGTGGTAAAAGCAATAGCTATGTTCAGATGTAGTTAAAATTCACATAAATAACTGTAAGACTAAATCAGTTATACAAGTTTGCATGCATTTTTAAGTCAAAACATTATATCAAATTCAGGCATATTTTAAGTAACATTTTGCTATACACCTTTTTCACTTAACATAGGATGAACAAATATAAATGAAATATAATGCTTTCTTGGAATTTCATTTTCATGTGACAAAATGCATGCATCATCATAGTATCCTAATATTGATAAACTCTTTAAGCATTTGTGTTTTCTGAACATACACTGCAAATAATTTCAATATACCAGAGGTTGCCTATAGAGTAAAACCCTCCTCGGTTCAGATGTATATTGTTTATTTTTATTCCACAACTAGTTAATACTATTCAATAAAAGACATTAAATTTTACTGTATTTTTAAATGACTGTGTCTTCAAACAGGTAACAATATTTAACAATTGCTTAAAATTGACTTCATTATTTTATTTGATTATATTTACATGATACATTATGCATTTGAGAGATTATACTTATTAGTTTCCATAAAAGTGAGGCAAAACATTATCTTAAAGTCTTGCATTTATTCATCTGAAAAGCATAGTAATTTTCTTTTCAAAGAAAAAATATTTTAAAAGCCATTTGGAGTACCACAAAAAAAGAAGTTATTTTTAGTGCTATTCTTTTCCATAAATGGAATAAAATATATTTTCCCTTCCCCATTTTCTACCAAAAGGACAAATATTGCAAAGGCAATTCTGGGCAATAAAGACAAGGCAGGAGGCATCTCAATTCCTGACTTGAAACTGTATTACAAAGCCACAGTGATAAAATCAGCATAGTACTGGCAAAGAAATAGACCTGAAGATCAATGGAACAGATTAGAAGATGCAAGTAAAAGTACGAAGACACTCAGCCACCTGATATTTGACAAAGCAGCTAAACATGTTCACTGGAAGAAGCATAGCCTGTTTAATAAATGGTATTGTAAAAATTGGCTCTCCATATGCAGAAGACTGCAACTAGATCCATGCCTATCACCATGCACAAAACTAAAGTCTAAATGGATCAAAGACCTAAACATTCATATAGTGAGACTGTTAACAGATCTCCATGATCTAACAAAAACAGTAATATGGTCCTCCATCTTACACACTTAAACATACATGCAGTTATATGCTTTAGAGCACTTTCTTTTCCTTTCATTGTTATAGTAGCAATTATGCATTTTGAGTTTTATTACTCCTACACTTCTTATTACTTTTTACACTAGAGACACAATGTGATATTTATAAATATGATTCTTATTTATTTTGCTAATGAGGATAGTCTCAAGTTGTCTCCATTTACCTATGAAGGCCTCAAAATCATCCTTTTTCATAGCTGAGTAATATTACATTGTATAAAAATACCATATCTTTTTCATCCACTCTGCGGTTGATAGGCATCTTGGTTGTTTCCAAGATACAGTTGCTTATATTCATTAAGGTACTTTCAAGCATAAACAATGGAAACTGACTTGGTTAGTTTTGTAATGCAAGCAGAATCTCTTGCTGGACTCTGATCAGAGTTTTGGCATCACACACAGAGGTCAAGAACAGTACAGCAGATGCCAAGGTAAATACATTTCCTGAGGTGCTCGATCACTTATGCCAGACATAGGAAGAGAAGTACAGTTTGTATGCTAATCCTTAGCATCTATAGTAGGCTGAAAAAATGATGTGGAAGGAATCCTAGGTAAAATTTCTTTGGAGTTAGCTAAAAGAGTGACATGCAATTTGCTCATGCTGGGGATGTGTCCTCCTATCTAAAAAGAATAAAAAGGTATCATTCAGCCACCTCAGCAGTGCTGGGGGTAAAGCATGTGTTTAGCGTATGTAATGCCTTGTGCTCAATCTTCATCTCAAAAACAAAAATAGACAAGTAAAAATGGAGACCTTAACAAGAGCCTTCTGAAGGCTATGGAATATAAGACCCTATAAATGACTCACAACAGGGTATCAGAATCCAGGGTTTTAACTGAGGCTGACTTGGCCAGAGTGCAGAGTGGTGAGGACTCTATGGGGAAATGCTGCATCTCCAGCAAAGCTACACCAAAATGCTTTCTTGGAGGGACTTTGGTACAGGTCTAAGGCAGGGGGCCCACTGAAGATTGTTTTAAAGAAACCAATCAAGAGATAAATGATAAAAACAGAGTAATTTAGGTTAATGGAGCTAGTAATGGACCTAAATTTTTTGCACTGCTAGTAAATTAAATGTTGGAAATCTATTTTATTATTAATAATTCTAAATTCATTTAACAGTAGAGATTTAGAAAATGTTTTTGAAAACATTACTATTAAAGAGAAAACAAAACATTTTTAAAAATCTTGCTGATAGAACAATATTTATGAACATTTATGAACATTTAATCACTTCTTCACTTTTGACAGTTTAGTGTTTGGCAACTAGAAAATCATCCCAGATGATAATTTAAATCATATAAAATTAAATAAGACACATTATATTCCCTTGGTCCTTTCTAATACTTTTATTAAATATTAGAGAGAATCCAAATATTGGTGCCCCGAAAAACTAAAATTATCTTTGGATATCATCAAATGACAATCACGTCAGTTAGAAATAAGATCGTTTCACTTTGAAAATAATGATAAGGTTGTATACACAGAGATCAACCAGGAAAGAAAAATTATTTGTCTTCCTTGTCTTTAAGAGATATTTAAACAAAATGAGAGAAATACCATAGGGTTGATAACTGAGAAACTAACACTATCATCCACAAAAAATAAAAATAATTCCTTAAAAACACATTTTACTACTCTGAATTTTAATCTTATCACAGTTTTAAATTCTAAATTTATTAACTATAGGAAATTAACCATAATTTTGTTGATATTATTTGTTAAACTTTTCAGTACCTGAATATTATTTCAGTCTAGGACTTATACAGTGTGACATTGGGAGTATTGTCTTATGCATAACTCATCAGCCTCTTGCTTGCCTTTCTTGTCTCCCCTCATATCTTCTTGACTTCTTTCTTCTTTTATTTTTGTAATTTTACTTTATAGTCAACTTAGTTTTTTGTGCTTTTTTAGTTTTAAAAAGATTTATATTTACAGAACAGTTGTAGTGATGGTACAATCAGTTTCCACATTCTTCACCTACATCTATCCACACAGATCTGCTTTCCAGTTATTAATTTAATAGTTTACTTCCCCCCCGTATAAGAAATACAAATGTAAATGTATGTACTATTATTGGGGGATTATTGTTTAATTAAAAAATTAGAGAATATTGAACACTTCATGGCTCCTCACTCCTAAATGCCTTGGCACATATCTGTCTCCCAAGAAAAAGAATGTCCTACTTATATTTGTAAGCAACAAATGTAAGATACTGAACAAAACTGAATAAATGCCCATTTCTCCTCATAGGCTATAAGGGAAGATCTCTAGTCATACACTTAAACTAAAGGTCTCTTAAGACTACTTACACTCTTGAAGCTTGTTCCGTGAGAGTACAAAGTAGAAGCCAGTTCTCCATGGTTAATCTCTCTTTCCAAGTTTCCAGGCAGGTTGTGCTATGGTACAATCCCTTGAGAGAAATGTATGAGAAGTGAATAGCGACCAGAGGGTTATACAGCATACTACAGGGGGTACATGGATAAAAACATCAATTTCATGAAAATACCTGGCATCCTAAAATGTACCAGACATTAACACTGTGCTAAATGTGTCACTGTGCTGAGTAAGCTGGATACACGAATGTATTGCACTAAAAAAAAGGCATGAAAATATGCATAGGCTGTTGAGTCTCACTCTCATAATTTCAGAAAATCGTAAATCAAAACTACACTGAAATACTATTGTTCATCTATTAGGATTGCAAGTGTTTAAAATTTTTGAAAACACATCTTTGAAATGCCAGTGGAAACATACACACTCATACACCACATGTGAGAATGAAGAATTTGAGTGAAGCTTTATATTTAGCAAAATTACAAGACTGTGTACCCTTTAGTTTGACAGTCTCATTTCTAAGAATATATTCCAAAGGCACACTGCCAAAGCACCACCGCCAACAAAAATGTCTGGGAAACAACAAAAGTTTCCAAAATGACTTATTTATTATTTACAAGCCTATTGATCTAAACATGATTTATATTTGGTTACATCAGTCATTCATAACACTAAGTACTTTGGTTTTAAAATTTGAAATTCCTTTTGGAAAAGCAATGACTCACACACCTATATCCTGCTATGAAGTGATCTATTAGATACAGTGTCACGTGAGAGATGGAGGAGGAGAAAAGTACAGGAACTATACTATAGTAGTATTTATTTTAAAATAGTAGTGCCAGTAAAAGCAAAAATTCTAAAAGGTGAAAATACAAAGAGTAATGTACATTAACTGCCAAAGTGCTTTGAATACTCCTTTCTTTTAGATTTAAATCTGGGAAAAATTTTAATAAACTAATTTTCTGTGTGCCATTAATGAATGTGCCATACAAACAAAAAATATTAAAGTAAGAATTTTCTGCTTTTAATAATCTTTCATGAGTGATAGAGTTATTAATGCCATGAGATATTTAAGGGCATTATAAGCTATTGCACACAAGTTAAGGTTTTGAGAACTGAGATTTCTATGTGGACATACACAGGAGCAGACATAAATTAGTGAGGCTGAGCAAACACCCTCTAGCACTAAATTTAAATTGGAAAAACCAGGAATTGACAGTTGAACAAAATTTGTGATATGTTTATACCTCTTAACATATACTAAATAGGCAAGGAACAATGACCAGCCCTAATTTGCCAACAATGAGAATTGATACCATGTATGTAATACTTACTATGTGCCAAGAATTTTTAGCATTTCATATATCTAATAATTTAGTATTCACATAGTACCATTACTAGAGTCATTTTTTACGTGAAAAAAATTTTAAAAAGTAATAAAAAAGTAAAAGAAGACCAGATAGTTTGAGTAGTTATTCAAAGTTACATACACAGTGGTGGTATACACAGGCTTTAAATTTAGGCAATGTGAACGTAGAGCCCAGCCTGTTAATCATTGTGTATCCTGTCACCCAATATAGTTCAATCATGCTTTATGAGAAGTCACTGATACTAGACCTGTCATAAGACATATCCATCACTTAGAAAAGAATGTTCAGAACTATAGAAATGATTTAACTTGGGGTAATATGTAAAATAAAAATTATTGTTTTTTTCAATATTTAATTTTATTTTAAAGAGAATAAAACAAAAGAGGGCAGTACAGAGCAGATCAGAACAGGACAACATAGGCAACACAGTACTTTACATTAAGACAACCGGACATCAACAGTAGCTATCACAATATCTCTTACTCTGCTATAGTTGATCATAGTTTCCAATACAATAATATCAAACATAACAAAATAGTATAAAGCCATGCATAGAGTGAAAGAATTACAGGGCTTTCTGAAACAAATAACAGAAAATGATCAATGGGTACTATAATATCTCATTTTTGATAGAAAAATTTTGTTTAAACTATCACACATATTCAAATTCCGATAAGACACAATGTGATAGATAGAACCAATGGTAGTAGAATAGAAGCATAGTAGGACTTCTAAGAAGGATGATATTAAATCAGCAACAGCTGTCATAATGTTTTATTTTCTTCAAAACAGCTGTTCATATCATCACTCATGATATAGTCAAACAAAACAGAATAAAACCTTCCAACTAATGATTGAAAACATTGAAAGGCTTCAAAGCTATGAGATGGGGACTCATACTTACCATAAAATCTTGTAACAATTATTGTTGACATGTTTTTATTTATTACTATCCTCCCACAGAAATGCCTCCTTTTAAGAGACTACAGTACTTATTATTTAATAGAGAGCAAATCTCCAAACCAGTGAAATGCTTAGAATTTAAATCACTTAAAGTGGTAAAGTATACATCTACACCATAGAAGTTAAACAACCTACCTTCCTATCACAATTTAAGGATTTAGCACAATGGGGATTCAAATCCATATCCTTCAGCTATCAAATATTGTATTTAATTACTCTGGCACAAATATCTAACTATGAATCAGTTACACAAACTCTTTAATTTTCCATTCATTTATTTTCCCATAGAAATAGAAATAATGAACACTACCCCAAAGACTCAGATACTTGAGAACATAATGCACAACAGTATTACCTTCTACACTTATCTTTATTTAATGTTCCATCTCCCATTCACATTTTATGTTTTAGTTTGTATCGATAGTAGTAATGATTTTTAAGATCATGGAGTTTAAAAAGGGGCAAATTAGAGCAGGCAGAGAAAAGGAAAAGACAAAGCCCTTCCTTTCTATTGCTCTTGCAAAAAGCAAAGTTTTCTTTTTTCAATAGCCTTTATCTTTTTATTTTAAAAATTCATCAGTGCAGATCATAGATAAAGACAAATCAAATTCCTCATTAACGTACACAACTGTCTAGATAGTGGTGACATTTTCAGCTTTATATATAAGAAGATAGTGGCCTTTACATAGCATAAATACATATGCAACCTTGTAAAATTATTAAGAAATCAGTTTACTTCTCTTCCACAGTGTCCTCATGGAGTTACACCTTGTCTTATCATTGGTTCTCATCCAAATGCACTGGAAGATGAGATGATTTTCCATTTGTTTCTTGACCAGGAATCACTTGATCCTGCAAGCTTTGCAAGAAGACTTGTGAAGGAACAGCCATGATGGAGAAAATCATAAGGAGATGTAGTCTTGTTTTTTTCTTTTAATTTGGTACTGAATTTAAAATCTAAAGGAGAATTCTGAATGCCAATTATAAGGATCCAATAAGGATCCAAGTTTTTAAATGTCAAATATTTTAAAATTCATGAAATTAAGTAGGTATGCAATGTACTTATTAAAACAATAAGAACCTGCATACATTTGCCTCTCTTTAGAGAATTTGGTAATTTTATTTTTCCAGTCCTCTGTGGTCAGTAATTATATTTAGCACAAGATTTAGTATGCCTTGTGATCTGTGCTGTCACAATGGTATCTCGTATCATTAGATATTGTTGCAAAGTGAGCTTCTAGTGCAGAAAGTTATCTTTAAAATCTATGAGTTATTGAAAGAGTTTTGTCTCAAGTATTCTTTTGTAGCTTTAACTAGTCACATTTCACACATTTAATAAATAAACACCTATGGAATAATTATTGCTCATTTTGAAACTAAAGTTGAGTGGATGAGTAAATTGACTAAGATTTTCTAACCCTTATCTATTCTTGGAGAATAATTTGTTCAACTATGTTCTAAACTGCATGTTTCATTTGCAGCCATTTTGATAATTACCTTTTTACTTCCCATGATACAGAAAACCAGCTTAAATAGACACATTCAAGTAGTTATGTGACAGAATCCTAATTGTTCCCAAGAGCATATTGAAGCTTCAGTTTTTTCTGAACAACATTAATGTCACTTATCTACTGACTGCAATATTCTTTACAACAAGCATCTTCCAGCAGCTATAGTAATAAATTATGTATAGTGATAATTTCATCTGTAAAATGGTAAATCTGATTAAAAAGCCTTGGCAGATGTGAAAGTTTCATTGTCTCTAATTCACCTTCATAATCATAAGATCTTTATTTTTGATTATTTAAGAATCCATTAGAGTGTCCACGTATATGTTATAAAACATTTCTTTATAAATTAATATACCTGAAGCACTTCAGAGAAATAGAAATTAATACAGCCATGCCACTAATGTCCACATTGGCAACATAACCTCGCCAATAGTAATTTTCCTTGTGCCTTACAAGTTCATATGAAATGTGTTTTTAGCCATCTAGTCCACTTTAGGAATCACATTCTAAAAATCAATTAGTGATTCTTTACTATAACATTTACAAACAAAACAATAAATTACATGAGTTTCTTCAGATAGGTGCTTTATTATGAAAAGATTAATTTGAAAATCATTGGGCCATACCATAGAATAAAAAATAAATTTAATATAGATATATCTTAGCATAATTACATACATAAAATATTTATAAAAACTCTGAAATGTGTTTCCTTTATTAACTTCCAAGAGTTTCACATTATACGGTAGAAGGAACAGTCCTTTGTGGCTGAGAAAAATGACCCTAGCACTTGTTCCGTCAATGACTTTTTCTGCAATCTGTCTCTTGACTTTGTGTTCATTTTGTAAGTATGTATTACAAATTGCAATAGATTTTGAATTCTATATGTACTTGATAAAAATTTTAAAACTCATAACAGCATATACAGGTGTGATAAAATTACAATGAATCATTAAATTTTAAAACATAATAATGAAAGATAGATTGCTATTAATCCACTGGAAAACACTCCCTGCCATATCTTATTCTTCTTGCCTCTTGCTGAAACAGTTCTGCAGCTTCTTTCTTGAACATCTTTAGCTGCACTGTTGTGCTTGCTTTGATGTTATAAATCAACTTAAAATGTTTAACTTTCATGGTCATGTTAATTTTGGGGAAGATCTGGAAGTTGCATAGTGGCAGATCCAGTGAATAAGATTAGTAAGGACGTATCACAGTGTTTTTAAGGGTCTGCCTTTCCTCTGGATGGCATACAGCTACACCATTTACCATAGTTTTTAATCTTGCCTGATATATTACTGTTGTCCATTTAGCTTTCTATTTTTATGCAAAAAATATCAAACAGGTTATTTTGTTCTTACTCACTAAATACTATGTGCTTATTTCCTAATTGGTATTTTATCTCTTTCTGTGATATTATGAAGTCTTATATAAACTTTTGTCTTCTTTGGCAACTACCCTAGTGAATCAACCTCTAAAATGTACCACATGACTCAGCAATTGAAAACCCAAAAGTATTTCATATATGTAATACCTACCAACACTCTTATCACCAATTGTATCCATTCGCCATATTCAGGTCTTTCTTCGCCAGTTAGTTATATTACACCCATCACGTGTTCGCTGTAGCTATGAGAAAGCCTGAGGGACAGACTGAATGTAACATACCTCTGCCTGAGTCTTTATTGGAGTAAATAATAATGTAAATGATCACATTCATACTGGTCCACGGATAAGAGATCAGTTCTTTCTATTTACTTGGTGTTAGGTCAAAATTGAAGAAATCCACGTTGACTAATAAGGAATTTCAGATTAGTTCTTTAAAATAACAGATTTTTTTATATTTATATATTGGGCCTGTAACTCATGATTTTTCACTTTCCAGGCTGGCACTGCGCTGAGAACTATATCCCTGGCCCCAATAACAAAATTTATAGACCATTTCATTTACAGTTTAAGGAACTGCAAAGCTATACATGGTAGCTGGCTTTACCCTGAAATCCAACATGACCAGCTGAATAAAGCAAGTCTGGATTTAGGTTGCTTAATTAAAAGTACAGGCTCTGTAACTAGACCGTTTAGTTTAGAATCAAGTTCCACCACTTAATAGTCACATGTGTCAGGAGCACAGTACTATGTACCTCTGTTTCAAAAAGGAAAGATAGAAATGCTTATATTGTTGAATTGTTGGTAGGATCATTTTTTAAAATATACCTAAAGAATTCTTAGAAGTGTCTGGAGGAGACCACTTAATAAGGATCCAAACTGGGAAAGGTTGTGTCTGTCAGTGTTCATTTAAGGAAAATAAAAGATATTTTGACATCATAAGCACAAAGAACTTATCAGAAGAAATCTGATATTTACAAAATTTTTGGCAAGTCTCAAAGTATGACAATAAAGAGGGTATCATAAGAGCTTTAGGTCACATCATGAAAAATTGTATTGGGAATTTAGAATGTGTGTCTGCCACCCACCCAAGATTCAAAAATGTTTTAAGAATTCACTGGCAAAGTCACAGTTAAGCAGTAACTTCGCTGTGAGTGAATAAAAATCAAGACGCGAATCTGCTTAGCCATTATGGAAATCTTGGTCACTGAAACCTGCAGTAATACTATGCACTGCTGTTGCTAGAAAACCCTCTGATTTATTTTCACTCTCCAAATAGTGTGTGCATGTCAGTCATTGGCAGAACATAAATGGTATCTGGAACAGTAATGGCTTGTGAACATAAGAAAAACAGTGATATTGAGATAGACTTAAAAACAAAGGAGAAAGAAATATGTCCATGCAGGTTGCCCATAAAAACACCAAGCTCTTTGCCAACTCATTTGCAAACTCCCTTAGAAAAATAAAGGTCCAGAATGAAAAATAAAACTAGTCCCTATGAAACTTTGAGCCAAAAGGGAGAAAAGAAAAATTATTTACTGTTTCATGGAATGAATTGTATTTCTGATCTATATCCTTTCCTATACTTTACTTTGTATTTTTTAAAGTAGATATTTGAGAAATATTGGCCTATGCTTCAACATTCAAACATTAGAACATGTGAACTAATTTCAGAGTCACAAACCCTACAGAAAGTGTTTTTGATTAATGAAAACACGTGATATATGCTTTAAAAGTAAGAGTTTAACTCAACGATGAAACTAATGAATATGATGAAAATCATTTTAACCATTTCTCTTATTTGAAGTCATGAAATTAAGTTGAAAATCAAAGATTGTTTATAAAGTTCCATGAACTACAAGAAGTTAGCACACTGTGTATCCTCTAAGGGGATGATATATTCCCTCCTAAAATGATTTTCCTTTAGAGATATTGTAGTTATTTTATTATTCAAGTCTCACTATGAAATTCAAGTTAGCCTTGAACTTAGTATATAGCCAAAGCCAGCATCAACCTTCCAAGTGTGGGAGTTATAGGTGTGTGCCATTATATCCAGATCATTTTATTTATGTATTTTTCAGGTGTCTCTAGAGTTACAGAAGCTATATGATCTAGACTCAAATAGTATTATAGATAGATGTAGATATGGATGTAAATATAGATATAAAACATACAGAGATTAGATGATAGAGATGTAGGTAGTGAGAGAGAGAGAGAAAGAGAAGAGATAGAAGCAGAGATAGAAACAGAGACATATAAAAGGGAACTTTAGAGAATTGACCCATAGTGTTACAAAGTCCCATGATAGGCCTTCAAACTAGGAATCAGAAAAGCACATAGCATGGTTGTGTCCACACCCCTGTGCAGGACTAGGGAAGTAGATGGAACTCTATTAGAGGGCAAAGTCTTGAGACCCTGGGAGCCATGGGTGCAAATCCAGGAGTTCAAAAGCAGGAGAACCTGGAGTTCTTATGACAGAGGAGGAGGACAAAAGTGTCAGCTTCACAAGACACTATAAATTCCATCTTCTCTGCTTTTCTATTCTACTGAGGCTCTCAGCTAATTGAATGGTCTTTGTTCATTTTGAGGGTGAATCTTTCCTAAAACACTGACTCAGATGCTAATCTTTTAATATACAGGCATTTTCAAAGAATGTGAAAAGATCTTGTTCCCTTTTTACAATAATATCTGGTCATTATCATGAACATCTTCTCTCTGGGTGACTCTGTTTGCAACTACTTTGGTACACTTCCCTATTTTAAATCTTTAAGATCTCTCTTGCGATGAAGCAATTTCTTAGTTCTTACACAAGAGCAACCTGAGAAGTCCTCAAATTCTATCAGTAAATCTACAAAAGTATGACTATCAGGTTATACAAGTTTAGATTTCAAATCTACAATGTGTTTACACTGAGCTACAACATTCATGTGTGTGTGTGTGTGTGTGTGTGTCTTAAGATAACCAAATGGTAAATATCATACATTCTGAATATTGTTACTATTTTAAAACTTATAAAGTCAAAATGGCACACATTGAACATCTTCTTCATTTAAGTAAAATCGTTACTTAGTAAAGTGTTGTATACCTTATAGAGACATTCAATAACAAAACTAAAATCAAACTAGATGGAATATCTAAACATTAAAACAGTAACAATAAACTTACTAGAAGATAAAATAAAGTCAAGGGATGGAAAACAATACTTCAGGCAACAGGAAACCAAAAAAAAAAAAAAAAAGCAGGAGTGGCAATCCTGTTTGCAGACAATGTGAATTTCAAACCAAGAATGATCCAAAGAGATAAAGAAGGTCACTACATACTAGTTAGGGGAAAACTTCAAGAGGAAGAGATAACAATCTTAAATATATATGCACCAAATTCCAGAGCACCCAGCTATATAAAGTAAATACTAACAGAAAAGAAAAATCA